>VZRV01003652.1:76902-96555 GCA_013398115.1 Falcunculus frontatus | reverse complement strand
CTCGGACTGGCAATCCGGCGGGGGGCGGCCCCGGGCCGGCCGGGGGACAGCCGGGCCCTCTCGGCCCCCCCGCTCCGCCTCCCCCTCCCTCCCTGTGTGTCCGCTTCTTCCACCCTTGTCCAGACTGGAAACAAAAGTGGCGATGTGCAATGGATATAAATGTACTGTGATTCTCTTGGTACAGTATTTGTCGGATTTTTATTTATTTATGATGTATATTTATCCCCCCCTCCCGGGCCCCCTCCTTCCCCTCTCCCGGTAAATTCTGGATGTAACGGCACTTTAACGGGCGGACCGCGACTCCGGAGGCCGAACAACGCTCGCCCGCTCTGGGGACAGCCCCCTCTGTACGTGATTTTGGTTCTTTAATAAAAACAGACTTTAAGAAGCCGCCTGGTGCGTGGGGCTGGCCCGGGGCTCGGGGGTCCCCGGCCGGGCAGGCGGCGGGAGGGGCTCGCACGGCTGCCCCCGGTACCGGGGCTGAGCCAGGGGTGCTGCCCGCTCCCCCGCCGGGCTCCCCGCTCCTCCCCGCCGCAGCCGGAGCTCATTAATGCCCATTTATATGCTCGTTTCACACATGAAGGTATTACATTAATGAGCTCGGAGAGCGGGCGCGGAGGTGCGCGAACACCTATTGGCCCGAAATACCTGGTTTTAGCCCAGAATTAAGCTGGCACCGCAGCGAGGCCGGGATCGGGAACAGGACCAGGACCGGGGCGGGATGAGGCTGCACCGGGGCCCTGGGGAGCTCCGGGGGTGAGAGGGAGCCGGCGGGAGACACGCCAGGAGCTGCGGGAGGGAGGCACCGAGCACCGCGGGACCCCTGCGAGGCCGGGAGCGGGGGAAGGGATGCGGGGCCAGGGAGCGTCCCGGGGATCGGCGGCATCCCGGGGACCGGGATCAGGGCGAGGGCAGGGGGTGGCGGAGGAGATGCCCCGGGGGCTGCGCGCTGCCCATGGCGGGGTCGCGGCGGCGTGAGCCGGCCCCGGGAGCTCCGCAGAGCAGGAGCTGCCGGTAATTCGTTCCCGGGCTCATTAGGCCGTTCCGCGGCCTGGGCCGCCACCGCGTGGGCGCAGCCGGAGGTGCAGCTCCCCCCTTCTCCCCCCAGTTCCCGACCTCGGGATCAGCTGAGCAGGAGCAGCATCCCCCACCCATCGCCTGAGGGTGAGGAAGCCCTTCCCAGCCAGGGCAGGTGGACACGGTTGGGTGGGATGAAGGTTAAAGACCCTTGGGGCGGAAGCCCAGATGAGACTTCTGGGTTCTTGTTTTTGTGTCTCAGAGAAAATTCTCAAGGCTTCTTTGCCCCATCCCTGAAGCGTCCCAGGCCAGGTTGGACGGGGCTTGGAGCATCCTGGGATAGCGGAAGGTTCCCTGCCCGTGGCAGGGGTGGAATGGGATGAGCCTTAGGGTCTCTTCCAAGCCATTCTGGGATTCTCTCCTTCGGACACAGACACCCTGCACAAGACATCCTGAGTGTGACACGAGATGCCGGGCGGGAGCAGCAGGGCTGGGGGCATCTCCATGCAGGTGAGTGCAGGGGAAGGATCGTCTCTCCGAGACACGGAGGGGATGTGTAACCCAGGGAGGTGAATGAAGGGTCTGCGAGCTGAGAGGCCCTCACTTGAGGGAATGAAAGAGTTGGGCTTTTTTGGAGTTTGTAGAGGAGCTGAACCTTTTCCTTTGGATTTTCCACCGTGCCTCTGTGGGTCACTGCTGGCACTTCCAAGGAACCCCAGAGGAGCTGCCCTGGGTACCTCTCCAGCCCACAGCTCATCCAGCCCCTGCTGTGCCCACCTGCCCCAGCGGTGCCTCCCCACACGGGCACAAAAATGAACCATTAGGTTGTATTAATATTTCCCCACTACTTAGCGCTCATTAAAATGTGCTTTGCAGAATTTAATATGCGACTTGAAATGACACAACGTATTAAGTGCTTAATATACTAGAAATTATGAAACTATTACAGTCTAAGTAATATGAAATAATTAGAGTGAATTAAACTTCACCGGTGGAATGAGGGAAAGGTTTCAAATTTTTTATTCTCTTTTTTTTTTTTTTAGGCTCAAAATAGTTGAACGCGGTAATAGCCCCTGAAAATAAACAACCAGAGTCAGGATTTTTAAATAATTAAAGTAGTAAGAAGCCTGGAGTGTGTGTGTTTGAGTCTGTGATTAATTTGGAATTGGGGGAAGCAGAAGGTCTGCTCGCTGTAGCTGATGGAGTTGTTCTTTCAGGCCAGTGGCAGAGCAGCTCCGAGGAGCTGCTCACAGACCTCCAGCCTAGCCAGGGCTTGTCCCCATATGCTGCTTCCCTCTCAGTTGCTGGGAGCAGACGCGGTGGCTCTCGGTGACAGAACGGGTCCTGCTGCCACATGGCCCGAGCTGGAAGTCCCCTCTGCAGAGCAGCTCCCACCTCGGGGGCTGCAGACACCAGAGACCCAGAGACCCCCCGGTAAAACCCCAGCAGCGATTTTCTCCCTTTGGGAAGTGCTTCGGGCCATCACGAGGGTGCTGGGATTGAACCGCAGGGGCTTTCCACAGCCAGGGAGGGGATTCCCTGGGCTGTGGGTGGTTTGGGGCTGGGGATGCCCTCAGGAGGGTCTCCAGCAGCGATGCCAAGTGCCAGGTTTAGGCAGGGGGTGGGAATGGACGGGATTGGGTGGGAATGTGCCAAACCTCTGCTGTTCCCCGTGTGGATGAGTTTTAGATGGGATATTGGGAAAGAATTGTTCCCTGGGAGGGTGGGGAGGAGCTGGGCTGGAATTCCCAGAGAAGCTGTGGCTGCCCCTGGATCCTTGAAATGTCCCAGGCCAGTTTAGACGGGGCTTGGAGCACGCCGGGACAGTGGAAGGTGTCCCTGCCCATGGCAGGGGTGGCACTGGATGCTCTGTAAGGTCCTTCCCACACCAATCCACGATTCCATGCAGGCGCCAGGAGGTGGCGGTCGCAGCGTCGCTCAGCTCAGCGCTCCTCTCCGGAGTTTGTCTGGCTTTCAGCGGAGGTTTTGTGCTACTTCCATGGAAACTGGCAAAAGTGCCCCCCGGGAACGCGCGGCTGAGCCGGAGGGGAAGCACAGGCGGCTCCTGGTGCGTGGGCTGATCCCAGCCCGGGGCAGGACGCGCCATCTGCCATCCCCAGGTCCCTGTCCCTTCTCCAGCCTGTCCCAGTCCCTCTGAATGATCCCGTCTCCCCAGCACCGACTGCTCCTCCCAGTCCGGTGTCCCATCACCTGGGGGGCCAATAAGGACGATATTGATCCTGAGGGATGGCACTGCTCCCTCGGTGCCAGCTGGACTTCGTGCCCTGGACACAGCCTGGCAGCCCGGCCACTTGTCCTGCTCATTCCCTTATCCGCTCCCTATCTCACCGGTTTGGCCACGATGATCCTATGGAAGCTGTGCCAAAGGCCTTGCTGAAGCCAAGGTAAATAAACCCCCTGATTTCCCCTTTCATCCCAGAGGGCCTCCAGGAACGACTTGTTCCCGATGAAGCTGCACTGACTGTTCCCAGCCACCATCCTCTTGGCCCCTTGGCAATGCATTCTGGCAGGATTTGCTCCATCACCTTCCCAGGGTGTCCTCTCCCAAATGTTCTGCACCGCCCGCTCGGGATCCTCCTCCTCTCCCAGACTCTGGGAGTCCCAGCTGCTTTTTCCCAGTCCCAGCACTGCTGTGACCCTTGGGGGATGATCCCATGTCCCACAGGGATGCTGGCAGATTCCCTGGAGCTGCCCACCATGGATGTTTGTCCAGGGGGCTGAGGTGGACCTGGAGGGTTCAGTGGTGACCCAAATGTGCCGTGAGCTGTTGGCTGCCTGCAAACCCAAAAAGCTCTTTCTTGGGAAAAAATCCCAGCTATTCTAGGTTCTGGCTGGGGACAAGGGGTGTGTTTAGTCCTTGCCTGGCTGGAGGTTCCTCCTGCCTTATCTTCATTTTTTTTGGGGAAACCCATTGAATTTGAGCAGTGATGTTTCTGGCTAGTGTCCTTTGGGATGAAATCCAGTATTTTAGGGACAAGTGTGAACAGGACAGCAAGGAGCTGTGCACGAACAGGTGTATCTATGCATGAGGAGATGTGGGTTTAATTAAATTCACTGAATTTTGGGTGCAAACAGGACCTTTTTTGTGTAGCTGTGTGGTGAGAGAACAGAGTGCGCAGGGCAGCTCTGCCTTGCTTACCGAATCACTTTTATTTTCACAAAGTGAACTCCGTGGTTCTCTTGAAAACTTAAAACACATTTTCCTGGGGTTTTTTCTCCCTTAAAAGCTGAAAATCCTTGCCTTTGATCTCCTTTCTGACGCTTAATGAAGTTGTGGGATCTGCTCCTTTTGGAGGGATTGTTCAGAGCTGCTCATTTTGGAGATCTGATTTTGCATCTTATTTGATCTTATTTTGGAGCTCTCTTCTCCAGGCTGAGCAGCTCCATCCCACCATCCTCATAAGGGGGATGCTCCAGTCCCCCCCATCTTTGTAGTCACCCACTGGGCTTGCTCCAGAAGCTCCACGTCCCTCTTCTCCCTGGACACTCCTCCAGGTGAGGGGCGGGATCCCCTCCCTGATCCCCTGGCGTGGGCAGGAAGTGCTGCAGAACTCTCACCCCCAAGGAAAACCCTTGCAGGAGAGGACAGGAGCACTTTTTTGGGAATCCTTTGGTGCTCCTTGGGCTCCCCTGGCTCTGGGATTGAGAGCAGCCTTCAGCTGGTAGGGCCATTAATGTCACCTTCCCCAAGCCCTGCGCTCACAAAGGGCCCTGCCAAGTCTAGCACGTTTTAATTTGCTCTTTTCCCACGCATTCCTGGATTTATGGCTTCGCTCAGCCCGGATCGGCGCGGACGGAAAGCTCCCTCCAGAGGGTCACTCCACGCCATAACCTTTGTGGGCTCCCTGGAGGAAACTGATGTGCTATTCCCTGGAAGGTATCCACCTGAGCAGGGGATTTATGCTGGATTTTGCGGGAATTTGGGCTTTGGAAGCTGGCAGAGATGTGTCTGTGTGGGGATTACGTCCGAACACAGACATAAGTAACACAGAGTAACACATGTTACTCCGCTCCCTGCTTTAAATGCTTCGTTGTTTTCAGGTAGGATGGATTTGGGAATGTGTTAATTGTGTAAAAATGAAAGAGAAAGGGGGGGAAAAAAGGAGAAACCTGGGAGAAAATGGATTTTCAGTGATGCCTGCTCCACGTTGAGGAGTACATTTGGAGCTGGTTAACATCTGCAGCAACTTGTCCAAAGCAAACATCACCAGCGCGTCCAGCTTATGGCTGCGTAATTGCCATAAACCATGGCAAGGGCATCCAGACTAGCACAGCCCTGGAACTACTTCTAGGATTAGGTCTTACTCCCTTGAAAAATAAACCTTGGCAAGAGCTCCGCTCTCCCTAATAAAAATTCCGTTTTCACAGCTCTAATCAAGTTTTCCAGAGCTGTGGTCCAAATTAGAAACTGCACACAGAATATCTGACCCAGGAGAACGAGATGGAGCCTTTCATTTAAAGCAGTGCCAGGCTGGAAATTTCCAAAGTCCTTGGTGCCTCACCTGTGGCAGAACTGTGGAGTGTGTCTCAGGAAGTCTGCTCCTTGCACAGCGCAAAGCTCTGCCACAACCAATCTCCTGCTTGTCCCTGCTCCCAGGTGGATGAGTCTCCTCTGAAGGGTTCTTCAGACAGGCTGGGAGAGCTGGGGGTGTCACGTGGAGAAGAGAAGATTCTGGGAATATCTTAGAGCCCCTTCCAGGGCCTAAAGGGGTTCCAGGAGAGCTGGAGAGGAATTCGGGACAAGGGATGGAGGGACAGGACACAGGGAATGGCTTCCTCCAGAGTGGCTCTCCTTCAGAGGGCAGGGATAGATGGGATATTGGGAAGGAATTGTTCCCTGGGAGGGTGGAGAGGGGCTGGGATGGAATTCCCAGAGAAGCTGTGGCTGCCCCTGGATCCTTGGGAGTGTCCAAGGCCAGGCTGGAGCAGCCTGGGATAGTGGGAGGTGTCCCTGTCCACGGCAGGGGGTGGCACTGGATGAACTTGGAGGTCTCTTCCAATCCCAACCATTCTGTGATCCCATGATAATCTTGGCTTCAACTCGACGTGTGTAATCTGGGGCACAACCCTTTCCACGCAGAAATTCTTCCCGATGTTCCTTCCCTGGTACCAAGGTCAGGCTGACCGGCCTGGAATTCCCTGGATCCTCCTTGTGACGCTTCCTGTAGGTGAGTATCACCCTGGCACCGCCATTGGCTGGGACCTCCCCGTGAGCCAGGGCTGAGCACAGATGATAGAGAGGGGCTTGGGGAGCTCCCTCAGAGCCTTTGGATGAATCCCATCCATCCATCCACAGACCCGTGAGGGTTCAGCAGGTCCCTGACTGACTCCTCCCAGATTCCAGGGGGTCTGTTCTCCTCCCCATCCCTGTCTCCCAGCTCAGGGGTTGGCTGGGAAGGACACCAGGTCCTTCTGTTGAAGCCTGAGGCAAAGAAGGCAATGAAGTCCCTCAGCCTTTCCCTCATCCTTGGGAACATTCCCTCTGCCTCCAGTTGAGGAGGGAGATTTTCCTTGGCGCTCTTGCTGTTGGTGGTGATTTATATCAACACTTTCTATTATCTTTCACAACAGTGTCCGGATTGCGTTCCAGCTGAGCTTCCACCTTCCTCATTTCTCTCTACGTGACCCACAACATCCTCGCACTCTTCCCGAGTTCCCCGTCCCAACTTCCAAGGTCACAAATGCTTTTTTTTCCCTTCAATTCCAGTGAAAGCTCCTCATTCAGCCAGGCCAGTTTTCTGCCACGCCGGATCATTTCTCGGCACTTCTTGTGCCTTTAAGAATTGGGATTTTGGTCACAGGGAGGTGGGAGAGCCACATTGGGAGGGTCAAACCTGCAGGAGGAAGTCAGAACATTACAGGTAGGAGACATGGAAGATGATGTGCCTGTGTTGGTTTTAGACCATCTCAGAATTGATTTACATCAACACAGTGAAGACTGCAAATGATCAGAACTGGAGGATGTTCAGAAGGAGAATCCATGATCCTCTGAAGGTTCCAGCCCATTGGATTTGCTTTATTAGCTGAGCCTTTGCCAGAAGATGCTGGAAGTGGAGAACCCTTCTGCCAAACTTCTGAGGTGAACACCTCACAGAATCATCAAGGCTGTAACAGACCTCCAATATCCCAGAGTCCAACCATCACCATTTTCTGTATCCTCTGCTGGTCTAGAAGGCAACCAAATCTCATGGAACTTTGTGAACCCTCATGAAATTTCCAAGGATCTTGCCGAATAACTGAAGAGGGTGGAACCTCCTGAGAGAAGATTTAGATGGGATATTGGGAAGAATTGCTCCCTGAAAGGAGGGAGGGGAAGGGCTAGGATGGAATTCCCAGAGAAGCTGTGGCTGCCCCTGGATCCGTGGAAGTGTCCAAGGCTGGGTTGGACGGGGCTTGGAGCACCCTGGGATAGTGGAAGGTGTCCCTGTCCACAGAAGAGGATGATCCTTAAGGTCCCTCCAATCCAAACCACTCCATGATTCCATGAACTTGTCCATCAGCAAACGACAGCAGACTCTGTCTGTGGAAGGAGGAAACCACAGCCACACTTGATCTTTGCCTCTCTGCCTGGCTGGGCTACAAGATGTTCAGAAACATAAAAACCCCGGGCAGGATCGTGGTTGAAACGCTCACGTGGGCTCCTAATTGTGGCAACATGCTGGATTATGTGATACGATGGGGTTATATAACACCTTTTATGAAACTCTTGGCATGAAAACAATGCATAAAAATAACAGATGTGGCAAATCACAACCACGTTCTGAGATCTTGCTGCAGCTCAGCTTTGTGAAAACAATAGGCTGCGTTTAAATTGGGGGGTTTTTTTTCCTCTTAGAGGAAATGTCCATGGGCAAAGAAATGGTTGAAAGAAGAGGAAAAAAGGCTAAAAGCGCAAGTGGGGTTTCGCCTAAAGGAAGCTGGAGGTGGCTGGGAGCTCCAGGGTCTGAGATGGGTTTGAGGGTTGAGCCCTTGAGCGCTCCTCATTACCTTCAGTGAGACTTTCCTTTGGAGCCAGGCAAGGCCGATGTGTTCCTGGGATGGATCCCAAGGGAATGATGGTAATCCAGCATCCTGATGAACCATTGTCCTTCCAGGACATCGTTGTGCAAACGTGGCACTTGGGGATGGGGTTTAGTGGTGGCTTGGCAGTGCTGGGTTGATGACTGGACTCGATCTTGGAGGGATTTTCTGACCGTAATGATTCCATGATCCCTCCTGCAAAACCTCAAGGTTTAGGATGAACTGTAAATGCGGGACATCAGCAGGGAAATAACTCTGGCTGCATCCAGTCCTTCCCCATCCCTGGAGTTTTCCTGGATGGGTTGGCTCTGGAGCTCCTCAGGAGAGGTCCTGGCCGTCAGGAATGTGGCTTTCCCAAGCCTTTGTGAAGCTGCGGGGCCGATAAGAGGCCCCTCCCCGGCCGCCAGGGGAGCAGAACGAACTGTGACTGCCTGGCTGATAAAGAGGAACAGCTCCAATTAACCACCAACAATTCCCTCTGTTTGTTGTGGAACACGGCGTCCTGAGCACGGGCTGTCCTCGGCTCGGAGCACCTCAAACCAGACCCAGGGCTTCAAACCACGAGGTGATGCATGGAATAATTGGATATTGCTGGGGGTTGGGTGGTTTTTTGTTTTAAACCCCCTTCCTGGCCATCATTTTATAGCTGATTTTGACTTTGGCATTTGGGAACATCCCTGGTAGCACAGCCTCGTCATAACCCTGCTTCTCAGAAGGGAATTTGGCCTCCAGTCTGCCCCATTATGTGCCATTAATCCATAATTCATCGTTTGAGAGAGCCCAGATGTGAGCGCGGGACTGGCCGCGCCGTCGCTCCGCAGCGATTTGGCCAAGAGGTGCCAATTATTTCTTGGTATAATTTTAAAGAATTTGGGTCCCCAGATGGGGGAAAACTGCAGGACATCTTCAATGGGAAAGGGAAAAACAGTGCTAACAGTCTTTCTTTATTAGCAGAGAAAAGAAAGATATTTTAGCTAAAGGCTTCCAACTTGAAAAAAAAAAAGGGAAAATTCAACTGAAAGAGAGAACTTACTGTTTTGAAAGAGTTTGCTGGGTGGAGACATCAAACTGAAAGGATCTTGTGTAATTCTGCTTTTTAGGTCTAATACTAAATTCGCCCATTTATTCCTTTGCTTCCCCACAGGGAGATCGCTGAGGAATGCTCAGGAAAAAGCTGATTTTTGGAGTAGCTGGAAGCATCTGGCATCTCCCAGGATCGGCCCCAGACACTTCTGTCTCTAATTTTTGTCCAGACAGCCGATATTTCAGAGCTCTTCCCATCCTCCAAGTCCTCTGCAAGTGTTAAGTATTTTTTGCATCCAGCAAATGGAACAATAACAGAGGACTTAATTTTCCCATCTGTCAACTCGTCCTGAACAAATTGTACGTCTTTCCCTTCGGAGTGAAATCTCAGCTAAATTAAAAGCTTTAGTGTTCATTTTCATGT
Organism: Falcunculus frontatus; assembly: GCA_013398115.1. Taxonomy (NCBI): domain Eukaryota; kingdom Metazoa; phylum Chordata; class Aves; order Passeriformes; genus Falcunculus; species Falcunculus frontatus. The sequence continues at coordinate 87,050 of VZRV01003652.1, read as the reverse complement.
AGCAGAGGTTCTGAGGGAAATTCTGTCATCGCATTTCTGCTTGGGTTTTTTTCTTCTTTTTCTTAAATGTATTTCAAATTGCAGAGGATTTGGTTTTGTAACTTGGATGATGGCTCTGTCTGAGGTATCGAACCCTAAATCATGCTGCCCTAAAGTAATACTGCTCAGGTTGAAGCCAGAATTAGCATGGAATTCTGGAATGATTGGGGCTGGAGGGACCTGAAAGCTCATCCAGTGCCACCCCTGCCATGGGCAGGGACACCTCCCACTATCCCAGGGTGCTCCAAGCCCCATCCAACCTGGCCTTGGACCCTTCCACGGATCCAGGGGCAGCCACAGCTTCTCTGGGAATTCCATCCCAGCCCCTCCCCACCCTCACAGGAAACAATTCCTTCCCAATATCCCATCTACCCCTGCCCTCTGGCAGCAGGAAGCCATTCCCTGTGTCCTGTCCCTCCAAGTCCCTCTCCAGCTCTCTTGGAGCATCTTCAGGCTCTACCAGGAGCCTGCTTTCCTCCAGGCTCAATTTTTGGGGCACAAACACTGTGTTAAGGATGGTTTGTGGTGTCGGCAAGGGCAAATCCAGGGGGAGTTTTCCTTTGGAGATATTCCTGTGCTGCCGCAGAGCCCGAGGGGCCACGAGCCCGTGGTGACGCCGCAGGTGCCACCCTGCCCTGCTGAGGACCACGGGCACAGCCTGGTCCTTGGTGCTCCTCAGGCCAGGGAGTGCTGCTCCCTTCTGCCCCTGAAGCCCGGATCTGCAGCAGGGAGTGCCACGAGAGGTGTTTTGGGTGCCACAAGAGGTGTTTTGGGTGCAGAAACTCCCTTCTCTCACGGTTTTATTTCCTTGTTGTCTGTCCTCCCTTCCTCCCGCCCCTCCCGCTGTCCCAACGTCACCTAGCTGGCAGGCTGAGATAAGGGCTCGATGGGGAGATAAGAAGCTCTTCCCCTTCCCCTCCCTCATCTGGAGCAGCAGCAAACGCTGAGGCTCCACTTTCGCAACCCAACCAGCTCCGTTAAATGCACGTGAAAGCGAACCCAGTCACGCTCCCCCTCCCAGGCTCCGGGAGAAAGATTTGTCAACGCAAATCTTTGGTGAAAGAAGTGAAATAATAAAAAAAAAAAGTTAGTTCCCCTGGTCCTCAGCACCCCTAAGCCACCCTTGAGGTTCCAGGATAGGTTTACCTTGAGCAAAACCCTATTCTGTGATGTGGCAGAGACACACCCTGCGAGAGACAGGTAGGAATTTGGCTCCGGAGCTGTTTTCATTGGAAAACAAAAGGGTTTCTGTGACAGTCCAGAAAAGTGCCAGTTCCAGGGTATGAACTCTTTCCAGACCGTGGTAACTGCAGGATATTCCTCACAAGGTTCCTCCAAGCCCTCAGTAGCTTTTCCCACCCTTTCCAATTAGGCAGCTTGAGTGCAGTGTGGTGACAAATCCCAGAAAACTGGGAAAACAGGACAAATAAATAACTTTTCCTCACTGTCTGGTGGCTTGTCCCTTAGTGAAGCATTCCTAGAGCAGCATCCATGGATGCAGCAATGCAGAGCGCCAGGGCTCCGGCAGGAATCCTGTGGGGTGATTCCTGCTGGGATGTTCAAAGGAGCTGTGATAACTTCCCCACACCGATAATGAAGCAGAAGAGGAGGGAAAGAGGCAGCTACTGCCTGGCTCAGGTTCTCCCTGCTCCGGTGTCAGGAGCTGCCGGCAGTTCCAGCGCCGGTATCCATAGCAGGAGCTTTGGAGCGGATCAGGTTCAAGTATTTTTGCTGGCTCGTGCTGAAGCAGGGATAAATTATGATGTCAAAACAGGGAGATGTTGTCACACAACCATCTCCCCTCGTGAGGTCAAGGTTCTGCTTTACAGCTCGGAAAGCCATTAGTCCATTCGAAAGCATATGGCCAAGAACGAACAAAAAAAGGTCTTGTGTGTTTGGGTCAGAGCCGCAGACAAAAGGCTCTTTGTGCTGGCCGCTGACAATGACAAATAAAGAGGAACCTGTTGATCTAGGAGAGAAATGGAGGATTATGGAGAGATCACATGGTGAGAAAAAGACCTTGGCTGTTTGTCTGGCCGTCAGTCTCGCCTGTCGTTAAAATGCTTTCTGCAGCTCCAGCGTGTTTGCTCAGAGAGACACTGGCTCCTGCTCACGTGCTTTTCTCCAGACTGCAAAATGCTACCTGTGCCTGAATGTGCTGCCCACATCAGAGAGGTGATATGCTCTTACCTGGCTCCTGGCCAGGTGTGAGGCGTCAGGACAATAATTAATGTTTGCAAATCTCTCTGATCGTGGCCGGAGCACCAGAAACACTAAAATCCGGTGTCTGTCCAACCACGGCCATAAATACAGGACACAAAGAAAACCCAGCAACAAAACGCCTGTAATTCAACAAAGTTATTGGAAGGAGCCCAAAAGCTATGTCTAATGCTAATAATAAGCATATTTCCCAAAAGTAACATTTGATTTCTCTCCAAAACGAAACATATTTGAAGCTCTGCCTGGCCGTCATTGTGTAGCAGATTAACTGGGGCAGTTTAGTGTGTGACTGAGTTTGTAAAGCCTTCAGCCAGCTCTGGAGAAACAGCAACAGTCTTGACAAGACTGGGCTACAAAACACTTCCCAGATAATGTGGTGTTTTTCACAGTAAGCCTGGAAAAAATAGGGAACGGCTTTGGGTTTGTGGCACGCACATCTGGCAAGTGCAGAGCCCGGATCGGTGTGCAGAGAACATGCTGACCAGAAATATTTATACCCAGCATTGATGGGCTGCCTAAAATGACCTCCAGAGCCTGTGCAGTGCACCATGGATTTTTAAAAAATCTATTACAGCCCATTATGTGCTGGAATGCATCCGAGTCCATCAGCGCGGGGAGTGCCAGGGAGCCTCTGCTCAAGGAGACCGATGGAAATGGGTGGAATTGGGAATAAAGCAGGGCTGGGGCGGGGGGGAAATAACAACAGAATGCTTTCCCCCTGGTTTTATTTATCTTTACAGCTGAAGAGATGGAGATGGGGAAGGGGAGTGGGAAATGAACCCCAAAGGGAGAGGGCCCTGGCTGTTCTGCCAGTGCTGGTCTGAAATCAATGCAGATAATGCACTTGGAAGGGCTCTCTCATTTGCTGGTTTTCCGTAAATCGCTGGGCCGTGCTTCCCAGTGATAATGGGAGAGCTGTGCCTGCGCCAATGAGAATATACTGCAAAATAAAAAAGGAGTGTGCAGTTCCTTGGAGCAACACCGGGATAGTTTAGTCTGGGCTGCCCCGAGTTCCATACATCGGAACTCCCCCGGGGTTCTGCCTCTCTCTCCGGTGGAACTGAGCGTTCCTCCCTTCCCGGAGTTCATCCCAAAGACACAACAAACCCTTTGAGGCACAACATCCTCCTGCACACGGAAATGCCATCTCAGGGAGGTTTGGAGTCCCCACCCCTGCAGGTGCCCAAGGAATTCCTGGATATGGCACTCAGTGCTTTGGGCTGGGGACAAGGTGGGGATGGGGCACAGCTTGGACTTGATAACCTTGGAGGGCTTTTCCAACCTCAGGGATTCTGCAATTCCTGCTCACCAACCTCTCTGGCAAAGCAGAGGCATTTTCTAACCACTGCTCTTCCTTCTCCCTTTGCCATCCCGGTTTTTCACCCTGGTGGTGGGTGATGCATTCCCAGCACTGCTGGATTAGGCCTAGAGTCCAATTAGGCTCATTAAAAGTATAAACCAATAATTCCTCGTTCAAAGTTGGTTTGCCATGGACAGCCCCACCAGGGATTTAGTGCTTGGTACTGGAGTTGGGGCTTAGCTTTTCTTTTAATAATATTTTTTAACTGGAGGCAGCTCTATTTAGATATGCTTTGGGAGGGTAATTTTATGGGTAAATACAATCTTTATTAATATTTTCTTTGTTAACTCATTGATGTTGGTAAAGAGCTTTGAAGATGAAAGCACTGGATGCAATAAATATTAACGTTATTCCAACTTATTTGAATGTTGCCAGCATTCCAGCTCCAACATCTTTCATCCAAGAATCTCAAAGTGCTTTTCCAAATGTTAATTAATTTCCTCTCAGCAGTCCAGGGAGACACCTATTATTGTCGGCATCTTCATTTCCCAGAGGAGTCAGTCTGAGTGCATTTCACCCCACGGTTTTGGGCAAAATCAGCTGATACGGCAGGAGTTTTTTGGGATTGATCCAAAAATTCCTGCCTCCCATTTTCCCAGCCTTGCTGCCTGACAACATTCCCTTCCTGGGAGCGGGGCGTGACACTCAGCTGTTTCAGGTGCTTTTATTGGTGGCTCTTAAAAGAAAAAAAAACAGACAACGATCACAAGCCCCACCCAGGGCAGGGGAGGAAATTAAACTCTTTCAAATCACAATGACCACACTCAGGAATCCACAAGTTTTCAAGATTTTTGATGTGCAGGAGGAAATCTTAACGGGATGTTGGTTTGGAGTCCTATTGCAGAGTCAGAATCCTGTAATCCTTATTTAAAAGGCCATTAAAAAGGAAGTATTTTCTCAAAGGCAGCACAGGTGAAGATCTGAGCTGAAGAGCACGTGCTGCAGGTGAAACTTCTCCTAAAACACCCTCCCCATGCAGAGGTGAGGGAGTGATGAGACAAAAAGAGGATTTGGAGACAACGTGACTCCAGCAGGCCATGAGAACAATGAGAAGTTCAAAAATAGCAGTATTGACTGGTGGAAAAACAACATACATATAATTTTCAGGTAATTACTGCAGTATAATTAGCTGGGTTGTTTTCACATGAGCCATCTGAAATGAACTCTGCTTGCTGCTGGAGCTCAGCTTTATTTGCAGCATTCCCATGACTCAAGGGATGCTGCAGGAAGACTGATTGGGTAAAAAATGAAGATTTTTCTCATAGCTGAGCCCATCTCAGGGCACAGCTTGGCTGCTGCTGCTTTATCCTGCATTTATCCTGCTCTTTAGGCAAAAGAACTGGAAGTTTTGAGCATAATCTACTCCTATAGCTCCATAGGAATTCCATGGGTGGTCCATAATGGGAATTGTAGGACAGGAAAGAGACTCAGATTTTAACAGGCATTTTTCTAGACCACTCTCTGTGAAAAATTATTATAAATTCGGATTATATGAAAATATCAGTGTTTTACAAGCAGTGTGTGAGTGGAGGGGTGGGACAATAACGTGGAACATCCTAACAAGGACTCACTCTCCAAGTTCTGGAAAATGTAGCACCTTAATTATTTTTATTTATTTTATTACCACAGACTTTGCTTATTAAGAATCGTTCTGTATCTGTAGAAACAACTTCTGACTTAAGCACTGGGGCCTTAAAAAATCACTTTTAATTGGAATGAAAGAGTTTCTCCCAGTGAAACCCTGGGTTTGTTGATGCTCTCAGTCTGTAGAGTGCAATTAAAAGCCTCCCTCACCTCTGTGATGGTATTTTGGAAATAAATGCAGCTTTATGTAGTCTTCTCCTCATGTTTGAATAGTTCTTGGCCAATTTCAAGCTTCTGGAGGATCTGATGTTTTAAGTATTGCCTGGCTTTGATACAGAATTTCTCAGCTCCCCATGACCTGCTGTGGTTGCTTTTTACTCTTTCTTCATGTACTGCATCCACAAATTATGAAATTGGGTGCTAATGACAAAAAAAAAAAAATCCCAATTGTGATTCATGGAAATGGAATTTTGTTGACAAAAAAAGTGGATTTAACTCAGCCAAAGGAAATGCTTTTACAACTGGAGATGAATATCTCAGGAATGACCATTTCTTCTCGGAGAGAGAGAACTACTCTAGTTTTAATTAAAAAAAAAAAAAAAAAAGAAAAATATAACAATTCAAGTAAAAACCTGGAGAAAAGCAAGCAGATCCACCCAACAGGGGCAGTTTTTCCAGGGAAAAGTCCCAGAAGTTAATTTCAGGTGAGTAAAATGAAGGTAAAGTGGATGCAAGGCCAGGGAAGTGCTGTCACCTTCCCTTGGGCTGCCCATAACACCTCGTCCCAGTACAAAACCAGTCCCCTGTGAGCTTCCAGAATCCTGGAATGGTTTGGGTTGGAAAGCACCTCAAAGCTCATCTCATTCCCCACGTCATCCCGAGATTTGGGGCGGGAAGGGAGAAGCAAATCCTTGGAAAGAATGGGCTGATTGTTGTGGCCATGGCCATTGTCTTGCAGCTGCAAGGCTTTGTGGAGCTGTGGAGTGCGGAGGGAGCCGGGCTTGGAATGTGTCATTCCAGGCTGGGAATGCAATCTGAGTCCACAGGGCAGCCACAAAACGAGGAGAGCAATCCAATTTTTGGGAAGATTTGCAGAAATTGCAGTGAGGGAGAGTTGGTGCCGTGGCCACGGCAGCTGTGAGTACTCGTTGGTGTAAACTTTACTCTGTGAGTAGAGCCATGATATTGGAGAAGGAAAACAACAGGAAACAGGGAAATGAGGGATGTGTCACACCATGACACTGCTCACGTAATTATGGATTACAGAAACTCATTTGCATGTGCTTTCCATAGCCCAGCGCCACTGCCAGGCCACAGCTCACAGGTGACATTCCCAAAAGGGTCCAGGATCTCTCCCTGATCTGAGATTTTAACTCCCCCTCTGGGAATTGTCACAACGCAGGCAGCAAAGATGTCAGGGAACTTTCTTCTCTAAGTAGCAGCCCTTGTTTGGGCCCAATTTGTGAGAGGATGGAAACATAATATGATATAATTTGATCTAATATTGCTCTTGGATGTGGATTTCGGGGGAGATGTTTGTGCCAGCCAAGTCTCAGTCACTCCCCATGAACTCCCTGCTCAGCACATCGAGCAGTGCCACGTATGTCGTTATAAAGACAAAAATGGATTTATTGTATCAGATATTGGCTACTCCATCATCTTCTCCTGCAGCCAAGTAATTTTCACTAAAATATACCTCTTTTTGTCCCTCAGAAAAGGGTATTTCACACATTTCATGCCTGCAAGAACCTCAGCAATAAAGGGATTTTAACGGCTTGGTTGTGTTTTCTATCAAGAAATAGTAACCGAGAGTCTATCAATAAATAAGTTCTATTCAGGCTCAGAAATGCCCCTATATTACTTTTAAGCAAAGAGTAAGTTTGGGTTATTAGACAAAGAGGGAAAATTCTTGGAGACTCGGACTAATGAAAACAACGTGTTAGCAGAAAAAATGCATATCTGTTTAAAAAATATTATTGTGTCTGAACATGGCTGTGAGCATGTGAGTTATGTGACATGATACATTTTTGGGGAAGTTACAGAAGAGGAAAATAAAAGAAATGGGGGAGACAGATTCTCAAGTCATTTTTTTTACTGCCATATGGCCAAAAGGGGGAAATGTAACTTTTGAAAATTGGGAATTGAAAAATCGAAATTTTGAAGGGTTGAGGGAAATGCTCATCTTTCGTTTTCTCTCCCCACAGAGGTTAAAAATCAAAAATACTGTAGCTTTAGCTCAGAAGCAGGACAACTGGAGGAGTGTTTCAGGGGTGTTCTCCCCTACTCCAGTTGCATCCCAGAATTTTCCTTTGGAAATGGAGAGAGAATCCTGACAGATCTGAGTGTTGCCACCACTGCCACAGCTGGAGCCACTGAGAGCACCTCTGGAAATTACTGTGTGTTGACAAAGGCTTTTTTTGGCAATAAACCATCATCTGAGCCTCGGGAGTAGAGAGGAACAAAATTTCATTACATGTAAATAATAGCCTAAAAATAGAAGCGCAGATTGTTTTTCTCATTAAGTTCCTTCTTCGTGCTCAAGTATATTCTGCATTGAAAAGGGAGTGACTATCAAAAAGTCCAAACAGAAAAAATGAAGAGCCTGGATGAGGTTTGTCTGTAAAAACCCTGGCAGAACCATTTTAAACCCGATTTTCTGCATCCCCTGTTTTAGTTCGCTTCCTTATTTTAATGCAGCCGAAGCCATTCTCAGCCTGCTTTATTTAAAGCAAGTTTTGAAAGAGGACGCTGTGGTTTATGGCCACGTGTCAAGTTTGATAGTGTTATGCCATGATTTAGCAAAACACTTTAAGCACATGTCCACATCCCACTGAATTTGGTAGGAAGTGAAGAAGCAGAGGAAAAGCTGTTTGCTGTGCAGCAGCCTCATTCAGGGGGAAAAAAGTAATTGAAATAACACAAGGATTCGTCTTCACACAATTATAGATCTTTTTTTGCCAAATCCTTTCAGCTTGACACAAACTCATTGATCACATTAGATCATGATTATTACACAGATTTGATCATTTCAAAGGAAGGGCTCTCCACTGGGCTGGCTCAGACCACTGAAATAGACGGGCTAATTATGGGACCCGTGGGCGTGCTGGAGTCATCTGACTTTTATTTTTTTAGCTATCTTGCCGAGCACCCTGCCCCCTCCCCAAACCAGCATTTCAGACTGAGATAAGTCTTCATTACACGCAGGATTAAGCCAGAGTATCAGAGTGTCGCTCATCAGCCTCCTCTAATTGCTGCTCATTTTCTGAATGCGTCGTTTGATGTGCTGAACGTCTCAGAACTCCATGGGAACAGTGGACTCTGGGCATTGGTGGAAATGGGATGGAGGGACGGCCTGGAGAAGAAAAAGAGGGGTGTCAGCGTGGAGTTCCCCAGATTTTCTGTCAGTCTGGAGAATATTTCTGGGTGGAGCGCTTGGAAATGAAATGTTTGGAAAGAGATATGAGTTGTTTTCTTTGCTCAGCGTATCAGGACTTCATATATATTCTTACCAAAACCAGGAGGGCATCAGAAAGCTATTTATTGAACACATATCATGCACATATGTTCCTTTTCTAGGTTAGGTATATGTGGCCTGCCCACCTTGGTCAAAATCCATACAATTTTGTCCTGGATCGATGGAATGTGGCGCATCCTGGTATGATTCAATTATCATCCCTACTTGCTTTGAGTTTTCTTTGTTCAGAGAATCAGGACTTGATATAAATATTTTTACAGTAAACAGCATCGTATCAAAAAGCTCCTGAAAGACATTTGACACCTCTCTCCCATTCTTCCCTTAACACAAACTACCGAATTTTAAATCCTGGGTAACCCTTTGAGTCAAATATTATAAATTTTAATTCCGTAATTACCGCTCATGGTTACCTTACCACAGGTTCCCTGCGTGGAACCAAGCATGCCTTGTTTTGATCTGCAGAGTTGAGACATTAAAGCTTTATTTTGTCTTTCAGTGATCATAATCTAAGTGCTTTCTGAATGTAGGATGATGGATTTTATGGCAGCTATGGAAAAATTGGAAATTTTGTCTCCTTTGTCCTGTTCTGTGGACTAAGATGAAGGCCAAGGGGAGAAATTGTCATGGTGATCTATATTTATAGAATAACACACAGGTAGAAAGAAACTGAATCAAGCCATAGTGACTTAAATACTAATATTTAATCCACCCAAATTCATGACTGATGCCATCATCTTGCCAAGGAGAATTTTGGTAAATATGTTCCCCTCTGCACTATCTGGTTTGCTGTTGGAAGAGCACAGATTTTACTCAAAATTGACGTGACATGGGCATATTTGGATCTCAATTCTCTGCTGTTCAGGACTCCTAAAGCACCTGTACTGCTGTTCCTCGGTAACAAGAAAGCCTGGGCAAGCTCACGATGATTCCCGGAACTTGTCTGCAGCAGCTCAGGGAAATAAAACTTGTAATTCCCCGAAACAGAACTCATCATTTCCCGCTTGGTGCAGACCAGGAGCCGGAGGTTACCCCAGCGCCCGCTGAGGGTCCCCGGCCCCACCCCGTTCCACTCCTAAAGGTCTTAAATCCGCTCATTAAGTAGCAGGAACCGGAGTTGCAAAATCCAATTTTAATCAACTTATTTATTACAGCAGGAATGCGCATCCATCGCTTCCTTGGGGCGAACCGGAGGGTCCCCGCAAGGCTGAGGGGAGCCGGGGCGCGGGTCCCTCCGGGAGCGCCGCCCGCGCCCCTCACGGAGCGCGCAGCGGGGACGGCGGCACCGCGGGGGCCGCGCTGCGCAGGGCGAAACTTTGCGGGCAGGGCGGTGGCCACACGGTGTCCCCGGAGCGGCTCGGGAACCCCGCCGAGGGCCCAGCTGGTGTGCCGCGGCCCCGGGCCGAGAGCTCCGGCCAGCGCTGCCCGGCGGAGACCCCCCGCCCGAGGAGGCACAAAATGGCGCCGCGATTC
>VZRV01003652.1:20591-76587 GCA_013398115.1 Falcunculus frontatus | reverse complement strand
GGCCGAGGGAGCCCTCCTCGGGTGTCGGCGCGGGGCGGCGCGGCCGCTCCCGGGGCGGGGGACGGCGCCCCGGCGCCCCGCGAAGTTTGCAGGGGAGTCCGGCGGGAGCGACCCCCGGCAGCGGCGGTGCCCGCGGTGACAGCGGGGGGACCGCGCCGGGGAGCCCGGCTCGCCGCCCCTCCGGTAAATAAAGAACGTCACAAACAGATGTGGAGGAGTTCCGCGGTGTTGAGCTGGCGGCGGTCCCTGTCATCCTGCGAAACACATGGAAACGGGGCGCTCCGAGCCACCCCGGAGCGGGGCCGGCGCTCCCCGGGCGGGGATCGCTGGGTTTGGGGCATTTTTGGGGGGTTTTGAGGGCTCACTCGGGGGGGAGGCAGGAGCGGGAGCAGCTCTGCCGAACGCGGAAATTTGGATTTCCTAACGCGCAAAAGAATCAGCAATTTTGAGGAACAGCAGTTGTAGGATAGAGGGTGGCGGGGCATCCGCTGTGTGCACGCACGACAATCCAAGGAAAAGACCCCCGAAACTTTGCGGGTGCTTTGGGGCCGTGTGTGGGTGCAGGCTGTGCCCTGCACACCCAGCAGGCTGGTAAAAGTTTCAGAGTTGCCTTGCAGTTGTCACAGGGTCGTTATTCACCAGGAGGGCTCCTGCCTCCTCCTTTAAAGTTAATAGAGTGAACGGCACAAATCAGGTGGATATTAAATGTGTACAGACACAAGTGTGTTAAACGTGGAACATAAACTACCGAATATGTCAGGTATGACTAAGGAAATATTTTGTCTTTCCCTGGAGGTTTGGTAGGTCTCAGTTTTCTGTGTATCAAAGGTATCGTGCGCTTCCATTTTTAGATGCTTAAGGAGCTGTCAGCAGGTAGAGAAATATAAAATCTTGAGTGTGTTCTGACTTCTGTGGGTCAGGACCCTTCAGATCCTCCTTTAAATCCTTCTCTGGCCTTCGTTTTTCTGGATATCCTCAGACCATATTGTACTGCTTGAGCTGTGTAGTCCTTAAGCCTTTTTTCTTTTCAAACTGTGCTTCCCACATAACGAGATCAGAGGGTTAAGATGTGATTGCAGTGCTCAACTTTTGTTAATTTTAGCGTGGCAAATGGAATAGTGTGTTTTGGTAACTAACTCTGAGAGTTTCGTGGTGCGCAGCAGCCAGCTTGGGTTTATGTGATGCCTTTATTAGCAAGACTGACTCAAAAGGAGTTAAAAGAGAGGAGAGATACGGAATAAAGTCATTCCAAACCTCTTTATTGATCACTCTTTGAAGTCTCCTTCTTGAGAACCAGTAGAGAGAAATCACAATTTTTTAAATTCATGTTTCCTAAAGTGCCATTGCTGCCTCAGGGATGTGGAGGGTAAATGCCAAACTGACTATTTTATTCTCAGTTTCAATTTTCTGCTCAGGTTATGGAGTGGTACTTGCAGGCAGGGACTGTAGGATGGCTCTCTGTGAACAGTTGGGCTTTTTTCTGTAGCTGTGAGAGCTTGGCAGTTTGCATAAGAAAAAAATAGTTGCTTCATAAATTCATACTTTGAAGACTTCAGGACGTTCTCATTTTTTGTCTTTAGACTGTACAGAATTTAAAGAGGTGTGTGGGTGGGTCCTGCTCTGTCAGGAAGGAGAGGGGAAGATGAGGGGGCACAAAATCTCCTGCTTGGGGTTGTAGCTGTCACCCTGCAGCTCTCCAGGACAGCACGGCTTGGTTCTGAGGTACTGCAGGAGGTGAGTGCTCCTCGGAAAAATGTGGCTCATGGAAAGCTCTGACATCGTGGTTGGGGGCACTGGGTATTTTTAAAGCAGGAGTAAATCCCCAGAAAACGTGCTTTTAAGTTCTTTTTTTGGGAGTTGAAAGGTAGCTAAGGGAGGGTTTGTGATTAAGACTCTGCTGTTTGAAGAATGGCCGGTGAATTCCTTTAATTATTTTCATTTTCTTAGGTAAAACCTTTTATGGTTCTTCTCTGATTAATTAGCAAATGGCATTGATTTCAGATTTAGTGACTTTAAAAACTAAAATCAACTGTAATACTTGGTCAGGGACTCTTTTGCATGGCCAGAAAAAGTTTTTCAGAAAAACTTACTTAAGTTTCTAAAACTTTGTTGCCTTCCTGTGCAAAGAACCGCGGGGGTTACATGCGGGGAGTGTCACATGTGGAAATTAGGGAATGTGATAGGATGGGTGCTATTGCCAAAGGAAAATTAAAGTTCTTGCTTCCTCCAGAAAAACAGTGGTCAGTCTTTCTTGCCACAATTTTTTCACGGAGTTTTAATCATGAAACTGCCCTTCCTATAATGTATTTTCTTACCACAAGCAAGAGTGTTTGAGTGTTTTTGCCCCATTTGGGATTGTTTGTTCTATTGGAAAAAAAATAATCAGATAAGATCAAACATACTTTGCAGATCCCAGACTTGTGAGGTTACTGAATTCCTTGGTACTCGGGAAGGTTTGGATAAATTGAAGCAGTATGTTTTCCTTTCTGCTGCTGAAAGAAGGTAACTGGAAAGTTTGTTCTTCTGCAGAGTTCTCCCTCACTCCATAGGCTGAGGCATATGTGAATTTTCCTGATCTTAATTACTATTCCTGTCTAATTGCACACAGACTCTAATTTATCTCAAGGTAAGCTATTTAAAGCTCTTTCTAATTGGAAGGAGTATACTTGAGTGATTAAATCTTTCCTTCAATATTTCTTACATCTCTTTAAATTGGTTATTAGATTGTTGTGATCTTTGCCTTCTACTCCAGCGTTTTGGAAATCATTACACAGTTTGCAATAATCAATTCAATTAAACGTGGATCAAAGAATGAAAAAGAAAAGCTTATGTTCAAGTATTGTCATTCTTGATACTGTCCTAAGAAGCTGGTTTGGAAAGCGCATGCTGGGAGGTTTTCTCCTTTGTTCTCTCTCCTTTTAAGAAAGTGCCTTTGGGGATTGAAGAGATCCCTGGTGTGTTTCTTGTTAGACATAGTTTATACTTTAAAAAAAAAAAAAAAAGTGAGCCAAGAGTTTGAATGAAAATTCATCACAGCATTTCCACACAATGGTGAGGAAAACAAACCACTTAGAAATGCTCAGCTGGGAAATACCCCTCCCCAAAATCCAGGGAAGCAGTTCTAGAGGGGGACAGCAGTGCTTTCAGGGAGTGATAACAGTGACAAATGGACCTGTGGAATTGCATCCCAAATTCTAATAAGCATCATCTACCTATTTCAATTAGAATCTTACACTTCTGCATTACGAGCTATTTTTGCTTAATCCTTTTATAAGTTACTGGGGTTGGGTGTTGCTGAGATTAAAGTAAATATAATCTACTTTTCATTGTTATCTGACTCCATGGATTACGTTCGTTCATGCTGTAATTTGGCATGTGTCAGCAGATTGTATTTTTAACTGGTTTTTGGTCTGGGTATCTTTTTTTGAGCTTTTGGTCATCGACACTGGGGTTGCAGATATCAGAGGGATAAAATTGGCAGCTGAATTGTCAAAGCCCAAATCCATAACCCTTTTTTATTGCTGATAAACCCCAGATTGTCATGTGTACATAAATACGGTGTCAGTGCACTTGTGGATAAACCTTCCCCATCCTGGGAGGATCTGTGGGTCTGTGCAAGTGAAACTCTTGTGAGAAGGAAGGGAGGAAGGTATCAACACCAGCACTTTGTAGTAGTTGTTCTTAATTGATTTACAGATCATTTTTCTTGTGCTTATAAAGGTATTTAGAAATTCCAGTTAGAAGCAAGTAGAAGATGTATCTTATTTAGGTTTATTGCATGAGGAAAGTGTTCCTGCAGGGAGGGGAAGTGCTCAGGACTGCCTGGCCATTGATAAGAATGTTCATGGATCAGGCACACAAGAGAAATAGTTAAAAACATCCCATGGAGCAGGGCGTGGACAGTTCAGATACCTCTGATATTGGGGTTATTTATAGGGACGTAGCCTCTGAGTGCTGTGGTTTATACCCTGCCCTGCATCCACCAGAGGCCAGGGAAGGGCAGACTTGTCACTAATGTGTTTGGCACAGTGGGATTGAGTTCCTGGAATCCCTTCTTGGAGAAATCAAGGTCTCATCAGTTCTCTGTGTAGTGCCATTCGAGTGAAAACCAAAACAGAACTTCAGGCACTTGAGACTCGAGTGCTCCCTGTAATTGTTCTGAGATACCCCCAGCCCTTTCCCATCCTGGTGCCTTTCTCTGGAGCATCTCCTGGAATCCTTGTTTGTCCTAAAGCTTAGAGTGAGTTGGGGGCTGACTCTCTGGAGCATCTCCTGGAATTCTTGTTTGTCCTAAAGCTTAGAGTGAGTTGGGGGCTGACTCTCTGGAGCATCTCCTGGAATTCTTGTTTGTCCTAAAGCTTAGAGTGAGTTGGGGGCTGACTCTCTGGAGCATCTCCTGGAATTCTTGTTTGTCCTAAAGCTTAGAGTGAGTTGGGCTGGTGGATTCAATCCAGTGGCCTTCACTGGACTCTGCTGAAACGGTGGAATTTGAAGCAATAGTCCCTTGGTTGCTGGGAATCAAAATTTTGAGAGGGTTAATTTTTGGATCACTCAGTGTTCCCGAGGATTTGTGGCTGGAGAATGGATTGGGTCTCTCGTGACTTTTCTCTCACACGGGGTGTTGGTGTTTGGCTCTTTGGCTTCACAAGTCAAGAATTTCACCTACAGACCTGAAGTTGTGTCAGAAATGTTTGCTTTTGCTGCTGTGCTTCCAGTGTAGAAGCTTTGGCTTTACAGGTGCCCTTCTAATGGAAAACTTGGCTTTATCACCCTCCATAAAAAGTAGTAAAAGCCTTTTGAAAACCTCTGATTTCAGGGAAGAATGCAAACATGGCTTTTATGTGAAAAACTTGTGTGTAAATACCTTGTGTGTCTTGTGCAGTTCAACGGCCTCAGCCTGCGCTGTCCCCCTTCACCTCTGATTAACAGAATTGTGCCTGCAAGAATCACAGAGAAATGTTTGTCCTGTTCTTGAGGGGGGAGAGAAGGGGAAATGCCCATTTTAGGTGAATGGGCAGCTGGATTTTGGAATCCTCTTGCTGAAGCTCAGGTATTGATTGCCTCGTTGCTCTGTCACTGGTCCAGCTCTGTGCAGACCAGTAAGTGCTGAGAGTGTTGCTGTTTAAAGTGGAGATGATCGGATTTTATGATGCAGAAATTGCACGTAGTACCTTCAATAGCAGTCTGTTCATGGAAACAAATGCCTTTCTTAAAAGTAGAATCTTTTGCTAGGGAGGGGGATGAAGAGGAGAAAGGAGCTTACAAAAGACTGCTTATTTCTGTAATTTTACTCGACTCTATCAAAGCCATTTCAAATGTATTCACTGCCATAAAATGTGGCTATTTCAAAGTAAATTAAAAGCTTGGGGGCTACAAGACAAACTAGAAGGTATTAAACCTTTGAGAATAAATGGAGTTGAGGATGGGGCCAGGAGATGTTGGTTTTATCTGGCCTTGTTCTGCTCTTGCAGATTTTCGGTGGCAGGCAGAACCCCATGAAACCAGGTTAACAGGATATTATTGTTCTCCCTGTGCTGTGGTTCAAACCTCTGTATTGTCTTTTCTTCTCCCTCTTTGGCTGAGGCTCCCGTGGCTGGTGCAGCTGTATTGATCCAGGGGTTGGTCAGCAATTCGCTTAATCTTATTCTCCTTTTGGGATTAGGGCTGGCTGTGGATGTCCCTTCTGATCTGTTGTGTTAGCAAGCACTGGAGGGACAGCAGAGTGCTGCAAAGCTTGGATTCCAAGGCTAGGGAAGAGTGGGAGATGGCAGAGGGATGGGTATCACGGGCTTGTCTGGAATATGGGGAACAAAGAAATGAAAAGCCAGGGTACAATTAGACCAGAGGTCAGCCTAAGCTTGACCTTCATGTCTATGGGAGATGATACACGAGAGATTTATATGGGAGGTGACATGATAATTAATGAGAAGGGAAAGGAGCCTTTTGAAGGCTTTGCTTGGGGAGAATGGAGCCTTGGGCTCTGCAGCAGAGCAAAGACTCCGTGGCCGTGTGGAAGTTTATGTAGGGGACGGAGATAAGTGCTGGTCACCTCATGTGCAGATGGCTCTGCAGTGAACTTCCCTTGTTTGGGTTAGGAGATGGGAATGAGCTCGCTGGACACATGCTGATAAACATGGATGGGCTCTGCCTCCTCTGCTCCGGCCAGGCCTGCCTGGGCTGCAGGAAATGCTCCAGTGGCTGGTTTCTACCTGGGAAGGACATCTGACAGCAGGACAGGGAGCGAGGGAGAGTTCCAGTCTCTGCCCTGCTCGAGGCTGACAGCCAGCAACTCTTCCTTAATAAATGGTGAAGCATCCCTTTATCTCTGTAAATAACTTTCTTTCTGTGCCTTACGTGTTTAGGGTGTACCCTGAGTGCTTTTTCCCAGTTTCCAGCCCTGATACAAATTGTCATGCTAAATTCTTAAGCCAGAGTTCAGCAGGACTCTCCTGTTAGTTTTTCCTGGTGTTACTTTCAGTTTGACACCTTCTTGCTCCCTTGATCCTGACCATGGATCACTTGGTGGTTCTGGTTTGAAGGGACCGTGGGAAATCTCCAGCCCAACCTCCTGCTGGAAGCAGGATCAGCTGTGAGGTCAGAACAGGTCACTCGAGACTTGATCCAGTCTGGTCTGTGAAATCTTTGAGGATGGAGATGGCACCACCTCTGTGGGCAACCTCTTCCACAGCTTAACTGTTTTCATGGTGAAAACAGGTTGGTTTGGTGGTTTTTAATATCCATCCTGAACCTCTTCCTTCAGCTGGTGTTGTGTTCCAGTGGGAAGATCACGGCTCGCTTTCCTTGACGTGTTGGAAGGTTGCCAGGAGGTTGCTCCAGAGCCTTCTCTGAATGAGCCCTGTTCCCCAATGTCCAGGTCATCCTGCTGGACCTCACATCTTTCACAAGGCAGAATTTTTGAGAATGGGATTTGGACAGGTGATTCCATGCCATGATGTCGTTCTCGAGGAGTTCTTACTCCTGAGGATTTCTGTTAGTGGACATCCTACCGCTAACCAGTGGAGAAGGTGGAAATTGCTGCAAAAAATTACTCTTCATAAGCAATGAACCTTCAGAGGGGAGAAGGTGACACACAGCGGGTGGGCAGCTCTTCACCAGGAGGCTGCATGAAATTATTGTCCGTTTTGAAACTTGGGGTACCAAGCTCTGCCACTCTTTCTCCTTTCCCCATTAAATACATGGTTCTAAAGCAGATGGAAAACTGAGCTCAATTTCCTTGCCTGGCTGCAACACCTGAAGTTGCAACTTTGTGGCCACAGTCAGTGGAGCGTGCAAACACGTGATAAATGCTCAGAAATTTGTGGTGGGCAGAACTTAAGAGGCCTGGCTTTTCTAAGTTGAATTTATACAAGATACTCAACTGAAAAATGAATAGTTAGTGTGCAAAATAGAATATGGGATGAAAATAGCAGCAAACCGAGTTTTCCTTGGCAGTTTAGTGCAGCTCACTATTCTGTCTTCTTTTTAAAAAAGCAGCAGCTGAATGCAATAGGGATAATTTGGTTCAGGTAAAATCTGTAATCTAAACTGCAGGAGAGTCCTGTAAAAAGTTGTGTGGATGAGAATGTTTTTGATACTTTCATTCCTCATATTGTTTCTCGAGACTCCCGTGACAAAATGATCTCACTTTTGTGCAGATGTTGTATCTTGTTTCCCTGGTGCAAAATAAGAGGCTTTGAAGCAGTCCAAGTATTTGTGTAGATTTTTAGCTTCTTGGAAAAGCTGTTGGAGCCAGCTCTGCTCGGGCAGTGGATGGAGCTGTGAGTGCACCTAGAAATGCACAGCACCAGGATGAAAAACGTGGGACAGAAACAAAGCTGTTCCTTTTGGTAGGTTCTTTGTTGATTTAACAGCATCTCATCTGTGAATCTGCTGAGGCCACTCCATGGCAGGGCTTCAAATTTTTTTAAACCAAGTGTCAGAACTGTTGTTGGTTTGAATCACAAGGATTTGAGATAATATTTTTCTAAAGGGTGTCCACCCAGGTCTTCATTCACTTAATTCCTACTTTTACCTCTTTGCTGTTAAAATTTGATTCCTTCTGTTCTGCAGTAATGTTTTTATTCAAGGCCCTCGACAATGTCACTTGGGTTTCAGAGGAAATGGCTAAAAATAAATGTGTTTCAAAGTGATTCTTAGGAATGGAAAAGTGGCTGTGGTGGTGTAGACCAAGGGTCTGGTGTTGAACTCCTGCAGCTTCTAGAAATGAGTGAGTAGGAAAAGCAGCAACAGGGCAAAGTGGGAGAAATACCTGTCCTCTCCCTGCCATAGTCCTCCATCTCCAGCCACTTCCAGCTCACTCCTCTGGATCCAGTGGGGTGGATAAGCCATAATAAATCTGTTTCCAAGTGCCTGCCCAGGTTTCTCTTGAACCTTTATAGCCTGATTTTGTTCCCAGTGTTTTGAGAGGGATTTCTGTTCTGCTCTTTGCAGTGTGAGGACCCTGCTCGTATTGTTCTGAGCCTGGTTCCATCCCTGGGTAGTGTGTGATGGAGGAGGACAAACAGCTCATCCCTGTCCACCTCTCTGTGCTGCTCATGGGTTTCTACATTGGACCATAGCTGTCACCAGGTCCTCTATTTTTAGCTTGAAAACTCTTAGCTTTCATTATTTCTTCATTAGGGAAGTCATGCTGGATTTCTGCTGTCCTAAGAACGTTTCCACTTCTCGTGTGTGTGTATATATTTATTTTTTTATGATGAGACCACCAAACCCACCCACACTTGGAGCTTTGGGTGAAGCAGGAATTTATATAATTTAGAAAGCTTTCTTATTTGCTCTCTGCTCCCATTCCAATGGTTTCTCCCAGTGATTTGTGTGCTTGCAGCTGAGCTGATGTTTTCATACCTGTGTTTATCTTGGGCCCAGCTGTGGCAAAGGTCACTCCAGAGCTCTGTAAAGCTCTGGGCTGGCTGCTCTGCTTTTCCCACAGGCATCACTTAAGTGATGGACATTAAACTGGGCTCTCCCAATGATGCTTCATCCTTAAAACCCTGCTGATCCCTGGGTTTTCTTGGATGTTCAGGAACAGGTTAAGCCGAGTGTGCCAGTGCAGAACTCCACGCATGACCTTCCTCTATTGTTTGCTCAGCCACAATGGTAACAGAAGAACTTTGAATAGCAACTGAGGATCTAGGGCCTGGTTTTATTTTTTTAAAGAAGTTATTAATGCTGGAGGAATACTCAGCTTGTGTGTGCAGACTGGATTTTCATAGTTTCCTTTGACCTGTGCTATTCTGTTGTTTTTAAACACATGGAGGACTCTGAGGTGGTGCCAAGCTGTTTTAAGGGGAAGCAGAGATGTGTTGGAACTTGTTTTCTATGTTCAGTTCACTCGAAAAGTTTGGTAAAACGTGCCTGTGTTTTTCAGAGGACATTCACACAGTTTGGTAAAGGGCTTGAGCTAAATAATAATTGGTTAACTGCATGGACTCCTTCATTCCTTGGGCCCACACGATGATGTCTCGATGCCTTTATTTTTGTTTTCCCCCCAATATTTTTCCTTTTGACCTAGAGGCTGAGCAGTGAAGCAATTAGAACATCCTTACCTGGAAGTAGGAGGTGTATGTTGTCATCTAGTGAACGGATCAGGAGGCACAAAGGTGAAGACAACTCATACTAAAATTCTCTGCTGAAACCCAGAAAATGCTTTGTTTTGTCACGAGACCCTAAATAATCTCTCATGCCCTCCGTGCCTGTGGCCTGTGTGTGTAAAAGGGACAGGCAGGGTATAAATTCATGAACGTGTGAGAGTTATTCAGAGGCCATTAATGAGCTGCAAAAGACTTGTCTATATGCAAATTCCTATTCAGGGTGGGATTTGGATGAGGGTGGTTAATGAGGTGGGCCAGTGGTTTGGTCAGTCGGGATGAAAAGGAGCAGTGAGTAGAGCATCCTCCTCCCTCTGCCTCGAGAGTGGAATGGGAATGGGGGGAGGAAAGCTTGGAGAAGTGAGGGAGTGTTTGAATCTGCAGTCAGTGCTGCAGAAACTACACCTCTCACTTGGTTGGGATTTTGATAACTTTGCTATCAGAATTTTCTTAGGCAGCTCTTCGGATCCTGGTTTATTCTCACGGCCAAAGCCAAGTGAATGCAGGATCGTGCTTGGAGTTTACTTTCAATGGTTTTCATGTATTTTAAATCATAGGTGTGGCTGAAACTTGGCTTCTAAAAAATCCCTCATTCCATCAAGTGGTTTGTTTCCATGCAGGGTAGGGGTTATTGTGCAAATAAATTAATTGGATTCAGTCTTACTCTGATTGTAAGAAAAAGTGTCTGGAAGATGAGGTGATGGGTTCGGGCACTGGGAAATGAAATACCCTTCTTCCCACCAAGCAAGTGTCCTTAGCATGCGCCAGAATACTGGGAAAATGTTTCTGTAGGCCCTGCTGTGCTCTGTGTGGGCCAGGAAAATATTGCATACAGAGTATATATAGTGTTCTAACTCACTGCATGCTTGAGCCTATAGGTAACACACTGGTAATACATATAAAAATGCAGTTTTCTGGCATGGACAGCTCTGGAAGCTGGAAGGACAGAGTATCCCAGATTCTGAGGAATGAAATAGGGTTGTGGGGTTCAGCTCAGCTTTGCCAGGAGTTCAGGCCTTGCTTAAGATGCATCTTCTCAGTCTCTCTCCGGCTGCACGTTCATTCAAAACTGTTTTCTTTCTCCTCATTGAGGGCTGAAGAAAAGCAGGAAGATCTGCTTCCTCTGCTATTCTTCTGTCATCTTTCTGCATTTTTACATAGTGGGAAGAAGCCCTGCGTTGTGGGTGATATGAAAAACTGAACTTCCTGCTTTCCCCTTTCCCTTTCTTTGTGCCCGGGGCTCTTTGAGCGCCAGCCCCAGGATCCGCATTCAGGCCTTGGCACGGCTGCCGCCCCCTCGCTCTCCTTCCAAGCTGTGCTGCTTCTTGGAATGAAATCCCTGGGATTCCTGACAGTCTCCCTGATTCTTCAGTGCTGGCAGCAGCAGCCGGAGAAGTCATCCGTGTCTCATTAACTGACTGACCCAGGATCCCCAATCCGCCTCGCTGGGAGCTGGGTTGAGGACGGGCTCGGGGAGGTTTTCCATGGGAGCTGAACTTCTCCCTGCCAGGATTTTCACCTGGGCTTGGATTCACATCACAGAAGTTTTTTTTCTGGTTTCTCTAATAATAAAATATATTTTAGCACTTTAAAATGAGTCCGTGTCGATATGTGATGTGTGAATACTAATTTTATATTGTCTTGTTGCTTGCAATAAATAATTCCAGCCTCGTGGTTTCTTGGTGCTGGTACCTAAAATCCTGAACCTGTAGGTTCACAGGTAGATGCTTCTATAAAACAGAAAGGGACAGTAATTCTTCTAATATAACAATATAATTCTTAACTAATACAGTGGAAAAACATTTCAGAGGCACAACTCCTGTATTTAAATATCATAAAATTGGAATGTAAAAAGACAATTTCTCGGGATTCTTCAAGCTTTTAATTAATCTTGATGACTTATTGCCATATGACTGCTTAAAAAAAAAAAAGGCTGTGTACTTTGGCTGCCTGACGTAATTGCTGTGCATGGGTTTGAAGACCTTAGGAAATAAAGAAATGTGGAATAGTAGCTCTTTCTTTTAAACTTGGCTTTTTCCATGCAGAGGCCAGGGTGATTGCTTGATGGAATCCTTGCTCCCAGCTTATTGACACAGTGGGAACTTGTGGCTCCGTGGCTCATTTCTGTGATAACAATTCAGACTAATTGTTGGTAGTAATGAATTATTATTCTCAGTGCTATTAGAAGGGTGTTTGGCCGGTGTGTTTCAGGGGGATTTGTTGTCAGCAGATTTATTTCCTTTGGGAAGGGGAATCTTTTAGTGATAAATTATTATTTCCCATACCTGATGTTTTATCTTATCTTGTTGTTTTCCTGTTCTCCCTTCCTTCCGCCTTTCCTTCCTTCCTCCCTCCCCCATTTTAAGATGTTTTTGAACTGTTACTCGAGGCTTTTCTGTATTCCAGATAAAATCCCAACCAAACATCCTGGTGCATCCCGTGGGATGGATGTGACCATGGTGATCATGGTCCCTTCGCACCCACTGACAAGGCCTGAGCTCCAGCCAGTTCCCAAACCCTGGGAATTCATTTCTCAGAAGGGAATTTTGCCTCAAATTCCAAAGGAAAACATTCATTTTGTCGTGTTCCATTTTGGCTTTCGTGTTTTTTTTTTTTTCTTTTTCAAGTGTGAATTGTGAGCTGATCACTCCAGTTTTGCAGTTTTCCCTCTCTTGGGGCATTAACAGAGCCATTGGTTACTTTTCAGGGAAATGAGATTCAATTATGTACTGCCTTCACCCTGCTGTTCAGTACTTTGCAAATCAGTATCCAGATTTAATATGATTCTTAATTAAACCTTCTTGAGATACCAGAAATAATAGTCAGGGATGATGTAGTCTGTCTCCTGTGCTGCATCCTAGAAAATGGGACAAATGAGGAGAAAAAAAGTGGATAGTTTGGATATCTTTGAGTGTATAATCTCATATCTTGAAGTGTTGTCTCATTTGGAGCTAATTAAGAGCAAAGTTTTAGTGGATAACTAATTTTTCAGCACTGGGTGATAACTTAGCGCACGTGGGGAATAAATCACTGTGCAAGGTACAGAAATAACAAGATTTTATTTTTTAAATCTTGGAGGAAAATCTGCATCTCTTAGGGCAATAATTAGTTTTAATCAAGTGATGTTTAAGTTGACAAACACAAGCCAAGTAATAAGGTCTGTTGATGCAGCAGAGATTCACAAAGCTTTGCAAGCAAACATCAAACCCTGGGTGTTTAGGAATGTTGGTCTTGGTGTGTGTCCTGCTGCTGAGAGGCTCTGGAGGCTGCTCCTGGAAGCTGCCTCTTTATCCACGTTGCAGTGAGTACATTCATTGAATTCCAGGTGCATTCTTCTCCAGCTTTCCCCCAAAACTGACTTGTGAAAGCTCCGTGTGCTTCATGCAGGTATTTGAGATATTTAGAAAGTAACCAGAGCTTTTCACTGGTGTTGTGTTGGGAAGGATGGCTGGAAGGAGAATCCTGTCTGTAAATCCCTAATCACTCAAAGAGTTTGTGTGACCGTTCATTTTGTGTTAATTGATTCTAAAATGGATGTTTTATTTTCTTAAATCACTGAGGGAGGAGAAGTTAATGTGTATTTGTGACCTCCCACGTGGCTTCTTGGTCCTGTCTTTTTTTATGCAAAGAGACAGCATTTCAGACTATTCTTGAGTGCTCTAACAGTTTTATCTTGATTAGAACGCTCTAAACCTTTGTCACCGCGATTCTGAGAGTGTTTGGGAAGCTCTTTGAACATCTGTCTGCATCTGGCTGGGGCTCCACTGCACCTCATTCCATAGGAGTTGGCTGTTCTGTCAGCCAGGAGGGCTCAGTGAGGAACATTCTTAATAAAAAGTAGAGTTGTCTGGCGATGACCCTCTCCCAAATAATTGTGTTCACTCTCAGCCTTAGGTGTGAGTTGTTTGCCTGCAGAGAGGCTCCCGTGTTGGAGCCAGGATTTCCCAAACTGGTATTTCTGCCATTACTTGTCATGGAAATCATTCCAGCACGGAATTCCCAGCTGCAAAGAGAAAGGCACCAGGGACTATTAAGTTTGAGCGTGGCTGAAAAAACCTGGAGTCTCCAAGAAAACGGAGATTACCACTGTGTCAGCAACCTTATTTAATACCAAAAGTAATAATATCGTTCACCTAGCGGGGAAAGTCTCCTGAGACCGGTAAAACTTTCGTTACGGATTAAGATAAAATGTGACTTGCTT
Organism: Falcunculus frontatus; assembly: GCA_013398115.1. Classification (NCBI taxonomy): domain Eukaryota; kingdom Metazoa; phylum Chordata; class Aves; order Passeriformes; genus Falcunculus; species Falcunculus frontatus. The sequence goes on along the minus strand of VZRV01003652.1, from coordinate 62,778 downwards.
TAAATCAAACCCACTTTAGACATGACTTAAGTCTTGGCAGACTTTTCCTAACAAATCTCTCTCACAGCTGGAGCAAGTCCCTGCCCCAGCATCTCTGCCCAGCGTGGTTGGTGCGTCCTCAAAGTCACTAAACAAAAAAAACCCCCCAGAGTTAAGTGTTCGAACGCTGAATTTGGGGGCTGTGGTCACCCAGTTTGGCTGGATCTCCCTCTCAGAGGAAATAACCTGTAGCAAAAGGGCTGGAATGGAGGTCTAGAAGGGCAATTACCTGCGCTCATGTGCCAGGTTTTAAGTGTCAGCGCTTTTAGAAGGTATTTCCCATCTCCCAGAGCACAGCAAAATACCACAGGCATCTGCCAAAAGCATAAGACAACCTTTAAGACGTGGGGATTATGTTGAAAATTCCAAACTCTGCCTGTTACCAGCAGCAGTTCAGGGGGCTGGAGCTGTCCCTGCGTTTGCTTTTCCAATATCCTGTCACTGAGTTTTGGTACTTTTATCACTGTGGGGTTTTTGAATGCAGGCAGTGACAGACATCCCAAAGAACTCAGTGACATCACTGGTGTGGGATTGGATGGAGGGCTCTGGCTGGAATTTACAGAATTTATTGGTGTTTAGGTATGAAACAGCATCACTGACCTTCCTAAAACTGGCTGAATTTGGGGATAGGCAGGTTTTACCAACATAATAGATATAAACAAGAAGAAGTGTTTGCCAGGAGCAGGTGAGGAGAATATTCCTTGGATTAATTATCGGTGGAATTCCAAGTTCAGTGGTGATGTGCTTCCATGGGCTGATACAGAAGGATTTTGGTGGGAGGTTCTGTCCAGAAGCTTCCACCTCAACTGCTGCAGTTTTTATGATCTCCTCCGTGACAGATGCTTAGTGTTAGCACTGAGCTTAAAGTTGTAGAATCTGAGTTTAAAATTGCACAATCACAGAATCATTAAGGCTGAAAACACTTCATCATTTGGGTAGGTTGGTTCAAGGGTCATAATGTTTCTATTAAAATATCTGCAGCCGTGATTCACAAGGAAATCTCGTTTGTGGGCCTGCAGAGGTAAATAACACCTGATGGCTCCAGCTTTATGGGTGCTTTCTCAGCTGCCATGGCAGGGAATACATTACTTGGGGAAAATCGTGAGCACAGTTGGAGCTTAAGGAAGCCTAGATTTCTGGAGGTGCCATCAGCAGCTCTGCCCAGGCTATTTTGGCATTTCCAGCATCATTTTGTTGACTGATTTTTACTGGTTTCAAGCCTGTTTTTCTTGCCAGCTGTTCAAATGAGTAGATTTGCTCCTACAGTTACCCACGTGTCCTTTATGAGCACTGATACACCGTGTAAATAGAGGTTTCTTTGACTAAGAAATCCTCAATCCTCTTGTGTGTGCAACAAAAAGCAAATAACATTTGTACCTGCTACTGCCTTGTACCTGTTCCTTCAGTGCTGCCTTCATTCCCAAAGCCTTGGAGCTCCCACTCCAGCAAAAAGAGCTTTTCCTGATGAAACCCAGTAGCCTCCTTAAAGCTTGGAGGATGTTGCATATTTATGACCGTTCTTCTGTGCCTTTGCCTCCCCTCTGGTTTGAATTACAGGGACTTCAACCTGTGGCTGTTTTGGTTGCCTGAAACAAATGCAGGAAGTCACAGCCTGTCATCGAGGCACTCGAGCTTCCCAGGATTTGTTTCACTCCCTCTTGCAGATTTTCAGGAGGCTGAGTTCAGTTTTTATAGTTCAGCCTTGAGAGCTTCCTTGGGTGAGCCTTGCAGGTGGAATTTAGGGCTGGAGAATGTGGTTTAGTAAAAATGGGGATATTTTTACCTTCATGATTGTTCAGTTTCACCAATCTTAAATATCCAAGAAGCCAGGAGTTTAATCTGAGTGTAGAGAGCTTTTTTCTGCAGAAAATTGCTCTCAGGGGTTAAAGAGGCTGCTCAGAGCATGCAGGAGCTGTATTTTTACAGCTGGGGGTTGGAGTTTACTGGGATTAATTCAGAACCATTTCCATACTCATCTAACCCTTCCTCGTTGCTTTTATTAGAGAAAAAAGATCTATTTTAATTTTTTTTAACCTCCCTTTTGGAAGTGATTATGGAATTCCTTTTTCATAAGGGGGAAATTTCCATTTGTGTTGTCCTTCACCTTCAAAGGAATTTGCTGCAGAGCTTGCTCTCTTCTGTCATAATGACTCTTAATTACTCAAAGATCACTAAAGCTAATCACTGTGTTTTTAATAACAAGAAATTTACTGTCACTGCCTGAAATTGCTGTTTATAAATAGGTGATCTCCCATTTCTTTTTTTTTCTCCTTTTACTTACTCTCTTCCATCTTTTGACTGGGGTTTGAGGTGATTTTTTTTTTCATTCCTGTTTTTTTCCCCCTTTACCTTTCATCTTAATGCTGGGAGGATTGGGGAGGACCTGTTGGATTGCTTTAGGCACAGAATGTGGTGTGGGCCCCAGCCAAATGCTTCTTGTTGTGCTGGCAAATCATTTGAATGTGTTTTGGAGCTTATTCCCTGCTTCTGCTTATCATAAACACCCAGGAATAACTTGTTGGATTCTCCAGATAGATCTGGGGCTGATAACTGGGGATGGAGAAATATCTTTTCTGAAAACATGGATCAAACTATTGGATTTGAATGTTTTGCTTTGAAGACAGTTCTTGTGCTGCTGGATGGGTGAAAAATGCTCAGTCTTGTCCATCACTCTGTGGACACTGCTCAGTTTACTAAAAGAAATATAAATAAATAGTGGTTTCTGCCTGGTTTTTACCTCTCAGACAAGTCCCTTCCTTGTAAAAATGGGGAGAAAAAAATGCAGGTTCCCTGTGTGTGGTGTTGGATCTCAGAAGATAACCTGAGTCTGATCTTTCTCCAGCAGCAGGACTTGCAGCTCCTCTTCCTGCATTTCATAGCAGAGTTTAAACCTCCTTGTGTTTTCCAGGCAGGAATGATGTTCCATGCCTGCATCCACTCGTTTCTCTGAATAATCAGTGCCTGTGAGACCAGCCACAGATTATCCAGGGAGTTTCTTATCCAGAGGCACTAACACTTGGATTTTATTTATTTTTAAGCTTAATTCCCAACTTCCATAGGTTATGGAGACAAGATGTAATTCCTGAAAATGATTTTCCCTGCTCTGACCTGTTAACCTGTGCTAAGGGCTGGAATTCCTTGAGCCAGGAATCTGCCCAGTTTGGGAATCTTTCCTTGGCTGGAACAACTGGGCTTGTGTGGAAAGCCAAGATTTCATCTCGGCTATTGCTGTTGCAGGGAAAATCAAAGTAAATGATTCTTACCTTAAACAATTTCCATCTCTGAGGGCTTTTAAAAAACTGTAATGATTATTTTGGAAAGGAGCTGTAGGTAGGACATCCCTTTCCTCTGGATAATCACTGGAGAGCAGTGGGGAATGATGTCAGTGCTGCCCATGGATTACTCTCATATACTTTACCTATTTTTTTCCAAACCTTCTTGGTTATCTGAAGTAGGTGTGGAGCAGGGAATGCTCCTTGTTTCCAGGTGGGTTTTCCCAGAGTGTTTCCTCAACACACAGAAACTGGGGATGCTCCTGCTCCTGTGGCAGCGGGAACGGCATCAAATGCTTTGGATGGCACAGCTGGAAAAATGGCCCAGGTTGGAAACATTGGAAACTGGGGGGTGGGAAAATAACCTGGCCTCTTTCCCACCTCACACAGACAATATGGGACTTGTTGGATGATAGCAAAATTCCCCAAGGGCTTTGGGAAGGACAGGCTGTGGTGTCGGAGTTGGGATGAGAATGTTGGAGAGGGAGCACGGATAAGGAATCCGTGACTAATGCAGGTTTGGTGGAGGAACACGTGTTTGTGTTGTGTTGTCGAGCAGGAAATGTCAGATGTGTGTTTAGAGATCACAGTTCCCTCCTTCACTCCAGGAAGGTTTTTACAGGGAGCCAGGATAGAAATGTGCCGCCAACCTGAGCTAAGTCGGGTTTCTGGAAAGCTTCTTTCGCCTCCTTTACTCTCTGAATGATGTTTTTCACCAGCCTCGTCCTCTCTTTGGATTTTGGATATTCCCTGGGTACCAAAACACACAATACCAGTGTGTGTTTGATGCTGGGATTTGTTGGAAACCAGTTTGAAACTGAGTGGCAAAAACCTCAGTCTTTTTAGAGCTAAACAACATCAATTTCTTGTGCACTGCTGTGATATTTGTAGGAATGGGTATTCCCATAACTAAACACCTGGAATTGCAGTGTGTAGGATTTCTTTGCAGCCAATCCCTGGGAACTGTGCATATCCTTTTATTTCTCTGCAGTTCAGCTTTTCGTTGTTGTTTTGTTACTTTATTTCCTGTTAGGATAGAGAAGTCCAAACATTTTGGCCATTCTGCTCAGCAGCCAGAGGTGGGGGCAGTTATTTGCACTGTGGGTATTTGCTGTTGTTGGGGCCAGGCTCTTTGTGGTGGGCTTTGTACCTGGCAGGTGCCAGTGATCTTTTTGCTAAACTGCTGCAGGCAACAGGAGAGAAAAGCAAGATTTCCTGAAGCAAAACACTTTGTGTCTTTGCCCTTCAGCTTTGCTGCTGCAACTGAGCCATCGAGGGGTTGGAATTGTGATGAGGTGAGATGTGACAGAGAAAACGTGAGAAATTGCTGCTGTTTCATGTATTAGCTTGGTGCGTCTGGCAGCGCTTGGGTTGTTTCCCTGCTGTATTATCCTGCCCGTTCCAGGGTCAGGATGCCATGGACCAAGGGATCAGAGCCTGGAGAGGGCTTGGGTTTCTGCTGGTGGAGCTGGGCTGTGTCCTCAAATAAAACACAGCTGGGTTGGAGGAGGGGACAGGAATTTTCCTGTTCATGTTGTGGGAGACTTTTCCCAGCTCGGCTTCGCAGTGCCCCTGAGGGACACGATCCCCTGGCAAAGCCCTGTGCAAGGTGGGGATGGTTTAAGGCACTGCCTCCCTTTGTTGTGGAGGAAAGGTTTATCTATAAAGTATGAAAGTATAATAAACCCACAAGGCTTCACTGCTGTTTTTAAGGATGGATCTGTCGGTGCCCTGAACACTGCAAACAAAATTGTTCTTGTCCTCCTGTGTGAGGAATGCGCCAGGGTGGGGAAGATGTGGGAATTTTGTTTGTTTTGGTCTCTGAGGCTGGCTCCACCGTGGACCCTGCGTTCTGTATGCTCATTCCAGCTCGCCTTTACCTTAAAAATGGAAATCATCCCTCATGGAGCAGGAGCTTCTCCCTCGCCTCTGTTATTTCTTAATCCTCTTGTGCTCTTTGCAAGCTGGGCCCGTGAGTTTATTACAAAACAAGAACAGAGCGAAGCTCTGAGAGGTTTTGGCTGTTCAGGAAGTGACTTTTAATGGTGATGGCATTAAACCCTTCAGCTGTGACTCCTCATTCTGTTGAAGAAGTGCTTGTAAAGCATTATAAATAGTGTTTTTCCATGTTTCAAATCTATTTGTTTCACTTTCCTTTCAGCTGTCAACACTTCAGATTGGAACTGAAATGCCTTACTCTTTTAAGACATCTTCATTTCTTACCAAGTACCTCGTCTGTTCTCATTAGTAGCTCTGTGACAGTCCCACAGTTAAGTGTGAAGAAGGTTCTTGGGGTATTCAGGGGAAAAAAACCAACTCCATTTCTATCCAAAGGGTTTGTGGAAGGCTGCAGCAAGGCTTATCCAGGATGTGCAGCGAGGTTCCTGAGCTCTGGTGCTGTGGTTCAGCAGTCCAGAAATCTCATGGCAAATTTAAGTTCAGTGTGGCTGGTGCAAACCTCATTAAAGACATGAATCATCTCATTTAGGGCTTTTAAATAACAGGACCGGTTTCAGTGGAGGGAAAATCCTCCCATGGACACCTGGGCAGTGAAGATCTCTTGCAGGTGCTGGAGTTTTGAGGAAGTGATGGGAGTTTCAGGCTGGTTTTGCTAAAGCCAGGGGTAGCACCTTTCTAATCTTGGCACTTCAGGTTTAAGAATGAATGTGGAAAAAATCAGAGCAATGCTTGTGGCTGAATACTTTGCACGATTTGAAGAACCAGAGAGGATGGGAGCATTTGTAGTCAAATTCAGAGATTCCAAATGCAAATTCTGGTTTGGGTCTTCATCCTTCAGTGGCTGAGAAATTGCAGAACCCTCGTGTGCTGAGTTAGCTGCTTTGGTCCCAAATATTTACATCAAGTATTGTTTGGAATTGGTTCTTTTGGGATTGACTACAAAATATTCAGGGTATTTCATACGGAAGGGCAGCCAGTCATGTCAATGGGTTTCAGGCATTTCACTTCCTTGCGATTCCTTGGGAATCCAAAATTCTGCAGGAATATCATAATTCCAGCTGATGTCTCAGGCCTTCTGATGATGAACAAGCCCCTGTCAAGCACTGAAATATATTTTTCAATAAAAACCAGGACCTGAAGTTGATTTTCTGGCTCCTGCCTGCACTGTTGGTACGCACTGGTGATTACTGGTTTCTCTGGTTTGGGAACTGTTTTTCTCAGTTCCTGGAGAAGTGAAACAGGTGACAAGTTGTACCAGTTTGATTCATTAGATCATATTAGGAGACACTAAGTGGCTGTGTTAATGAAGATGCTAATTAATAGAAGGCAAAGCCCAGCTCCCCCATCCAAAACAGGACACGCAGCTCTGATGGGAGAAGCACAGAGATGGAATGGGAAGAAGTTTCCTTTAACCCAGGAAAGATGGCATGGGGTTGCACACAAATGGGATTATATTCACTCTCTTTTTAATGTCATTTATCTCCTTTCTTTGAACCTGTGTGGATTAGTTCTGCTGCATGGCAGAAAGTGAGGGAGGTACTTGGAAATGATGTCTGGAGTTGAGGATTGGCACAGCTTGGGTATTGTCAACGTATAACTTCTTTTACATCCAGCTAGAGCAATAAAAAATGGTTAACATCAGAGATTTTAGCAAGTAATTAAAAAATAATTCGAGTTACAACCTTTATTTTGCGCTGGCAACTTGCCCTTTTCTCAGGTTTTTTCCCTAGAGAATGGAAGTGCCTTTAAAATTGCAGACTTTAAAATAAGTATCTGTGAGCATTGGAAAAGGGGGCAGAGCAGTGGCACCGTGCCTTTAAAAACTTCATTCTTAATGGGCTTCAGGCACTTTCTAGTGTTGGTGAGGATGCTGGAAGTCGAGTATTAATTCTCTGTTTTGTTTCTTTGAAGCAAATGGTTATGAGCCTTCGAGTTTCGGAACTGCAGGTGCTGCTGGGCTACGCGGGGAGGAACAAGCACGGCCGCAAACACGAACTGCTGACAAAAGCCCTGCACTTGCTCAAGGCTGGCTGCAGCCCCGCCGTCCAGATGAAAATCAAAGAACTCTATAGGAGAAGGTTCCCCCAGAAAATCATGACCCCAGCAGACCTGTCCATCCCCAGCGTGCACTCGAGTTCCATGCCGGCCACGCTGTCGCCATCCACCATTCCACAGCTCGGCTACGACGGCCATCCCGCCACGTCCCCCTTGCTCCCCGTGTCGCTCCTGGGACCCAAACACGAACTGGAACTGCCCCACCTCACCTCGGCCCTGCACCCCGTGCACCCCGACATCAAACTGCAGAAACTCCCTTTTTATGACTTGTTGGATGAGCTGATCAAACCTACCAGCCTGGGTAAGGAAACCTCGTCACGGCACTTGGTTGTGTTTGGGGAATAATGGCCAAATTCAGCTGCTGGTGCAGCAACTGGTTAAATATTGCATCACACCAGTGTTTAGAGAATTACTATTTTTGGTAACTTTTGGAACAGATTGTTCTACATGGAGAGACATCTTACGTAACACTCATTAGTTGCTTTAGCTGAGCCTCTAAATATGGTTTAAACATCCGTTATTTTTAAGGGGAGTCTCTGACGAGAAACAAACTAAATCTTAGAAAAAAAGGAAAAAAAACCTCAGTCTGCTTTCAGTAGTTCTTATAAACCACAGAGTTTCATTATTAAAAAAAAAACTCCAAACGAAACAAAACTACCCCCAAATCCATCAAGCTTCAAAAATGTTCTCATCTGTACTGGGAAGGAATGCCAGGCTGGAAATTTGCTGGATCCATTACAGCCTGAACATCTGAATTTAGGGAGGCTTGTGGTTCTTTTGCAGTTGTGGCTACTTTTCTTGCAGCTGATTTTTGTATGAAGGTATAAATCACTGGTGGAGCTGCTGAGAAAAATCTGCTGCTTCCAGAGCGTTATATAATGTGTGATTTCTCTGGCTCCACGTAGCACTTTACAGCATGGTTAACTTTTAATACTCTTAAATATTGCCTAAATGCAACAGTCCTGGTGATTTCTGAGGGGCTGCTCATGTGTTGGAACCTTCTGCTGGCTTGAAACCCCAGGAGAGCTTCACTGCTGGTAGGAGGAGCAGATTTGTGAGAGGAGATCTGGGGAGAGAGGGTGGGTGAGTGAGAAAAAAAGTCCTCTGCAGAAGAAATCCCTTGTAAACAAAGCTGAGCAGGTACTTTCCAGTGACAGTCTGAAGGGCTGTGGGGATGTGGGAAGCCTGATGTGTGAGTGCTGAGGGTTGTCTGTGCATTTCTGAAGGATCTGGCACAGTTGTTTGCATTTTTTTTTGGTTTAGCTGCTGTAATTGAGGGAAAAGCAGAGAGTTTTTGGTAATTTAATCTTCTGGTTCAGGTATTCTTTCCAGAGGTGCACTGTATCTATTTAGCTTTAATCTAAACCCTAATTGATTAATAACCATTCCAGGCAGTGCCGGTGGTATGAGCTAATTAGGTACTCAGTATGTGTCTCATCACTTTTCCATTATAAATACTTCAAAATAAGGCTGTAATTTCCATAAGACATTCCAGTGCAGGAATGTTGGTGTTCATTGATTGCTGCATGTGGGAAGAGCACTTTGCTGTCAGCTCTGTGTCTGACAGACCAGCCCCAAATGCAGGGGTCATAATTTGCTCCCTGCCAGGTCTCAGCCCTCAGGAGTTGATGGACAATGGGATGTTTTTCCCTTTTGTGGAGTATCAGGGTAAGAGAAAGGAAGTGAAATTCCAAGCAGATACCTTTGGAAGCAATCCCTGTCCTTTCTGTTAACTTCAGGAATGTTTGGGGGTTTTGTTTTTTGTGGGAATTCTGTTTGTCTGAAGCAATCCTGTTAAAAAGCCTTTTTTACTTGAGCATTTGAGGGAAGAGCTTCTGTGTCCGTGCTTATCACAGAATCCTGGAATGGTTTGGGTTGGAAGGGACCTTAAAGCCCATCCAGTCCCATCCCCACACCTTCCACTGTCCCAGGGTGCTCCAAGCCCTGTCCAGCCTGGCCTTGGACACTTCCAGGGATCCAGGGGCAGCCACAGCCTCTCTGGGAAATCTGTGCCAGGGCCTCCCCACCCTGTTCAGACTTGGATTCATTTTCTCCATTTATTACTGATACTTTGACTGTGAAGTCTGAAATGATTTGTAGAATATTTGCCCCAGATGGTTTGGACATCCTTCTCTCTGCTGTCAACAGTGTGGGTTTCCTCAAGTGTCCAATGTGTAGGTTCCCTGGTTTGTTTTCCACTGGCAGATCCTACTGCAGACACTCAGAACCTGGAATTCAGCCAGCGTTTCAGCATCTCCTGCTTGCTTTTTCCCATCAGATTACTCATGGGATAGGGATAAAGAACTTTTGAGTTTACTCTGCTTCCCTCCCCCACAAGGATGAACTGATGACCTGATGTGGGATTTGGAATAATTCTCTGCCTGCTTGAAATGGAACATACTGGAAGAGAAAGAAAATGTGTGTGAGAGAGAGAATTTGTGTAATTCAAATTTCAGATCCTTCTGGAATGACAGTCATTACCTAAAACTGGGCAAAGCACATCCTTGGGTGGGATTGCCCCTGGTTGTTCCCAAGTCCAGCTGGGAAGGTTTGCTACAGTTTTCTGTCCCTTTGAGAAGTGATGCTTGATTGGAGAAGCAATAATTGGAGAAAGCCTCAGGGCAGGGAGCTCCCCAGCAGGGCACTCGAACAGGCAACAGGCGTTCTGTACCCAAATATTTCGTGTGGGTGGGTAGCACACAACTAATGTGAGGAACAGATGAGGAAATGAAATCTGCTAACTCTGGTTTGTAATGTCAGGAACAAAAGGAGGAAATAGATGTTACCTTCTTACCCTTGAGTGCAGGTCTGGCCTGGGATTCATATGGAATGCAGGGATTTATCCATCTGCACCCTTCTCACCAGCACCTTTAGAGCATGGCTGGCTTAATCCCAGAATCCCTGAGGTTGGAAAAGCCCTCCAGGGTCATGGAGTCCAACCTTTGATCAGCACCTTGTCACCAGCCCAGGCCCTGAGCTCACATCCAGTCCTTCCTTGGACATTGCTGATGTGAGACAAAGAGACATTTGTTCATTTGCTGTGGAGCTCTTGAATTTGATCCACATTTTATTAGTCACCCTCACTGCCAAGTGGAGAAAGCATCGAGATGGGATGGGTTTGTGTCCAAGCCAGCCAGGAAAGCTCCTTGTTCTGGGAATGTGTGCTGGTGGGTGAATGTGCACTGAGCTCTCTGCCGTGGTTAACCACCATTTGAAGTGATTCTATGGCTTTTTTATTTTCTGAGGAAAAGCTGTCCACTAACTTTGATGGAATGTATGCAAGTTGCCTTATTACTGTGCTTCTCTGTTGTTTTCTAATAGGATCTCTTCAAGAGGAGAATTTAGGTTGTCGAGTGAAGCTGCAGCTCTCACTTAATTCTCCCATTTCCAGCCCCCAGAGCCCAGACGTGTCTAATTGGTTGTTTTATAAGCACATTTTCTAAAAGTAACTCCTAACACACAGATAAGATCTCTTTTGTGTGGTGAAATGTGTTTACTGTGAGTAACAAGGACCAGAATTTGCCAGATTATTATGGAAGGGACATGAGATAGTTAAGCAACATCTTAAAAATGCCTCTTGTTACAGCAAATGTCATTCCTAATTGCTTTAGCTGTGTAGTCATTCCAAAAAACATCTTAACTGGCTTAGGGGTCTTTACTTACCTGTAAGGGAAATGAAGCTTTTTTTTTCCAATTGAAAGGATTAAAGAGCTCTCCTCGTCTTTAAAATCAGTCCAAATGGCAGAAGGATCATCATCCTGCAGTTTACTTGCTGTGCTTCAGCTCTCAGTGATATGAACACAGCACTGAAAGTTGGATCTGAGCCAGAGAAATGAGAATTTTTACCTGCAGCCTCCTGGAAAGAAGAGGCACAGATCAGTCATTATCCCTCAGAGCCAGCAGAATTCCAGACTCCAGGTACCAGCTCCATCACAGCTTCCAGTGCCTCGACTGAGGCTTCTCTGGATGGAGGTCTCAGTTTAATTTCTTAAATACTGGACTCTACCACCAGGATTTCTCCAAGCAGCAGAATTTCCCCCCTCAGTGATTGACTCCATGCTTCCCAGCCAGCATTTGTGCTCCTGACTTGCACTTACCATGAATTTCCTTTGGCTGTGAGTGATCCTGGTGCCTTGGACATGGAGTCAGACCTTGCAACTGAGCTGCCTAAAATCTTTAGGTTGCCTGTAGTTCAAGGTACAGCCATGAAACAATTAAACAATTCAGTGCACGAGAAAGCTGGGTTGGAAACAAGAAAGTTTTGTTTGGCAAGTATTTCTCCTTTTTCTCTATCAGCGAGCTGATCTCTTGCTCTGTGCAATTGCTATTATGGTTTATATGAAAGTCACGCTTTAACTGTCTTCTGTGTTTATTATTTTTTGAAATGTACTTTGTGGGAGGAAGTTCAACAAAACACTATATTCTCAACTCAGCTTTGAGCTCTCTGACTTCCGGCCCTGCAGCTTTTCATTGTGCAAGAACGGGGTGAAATATTAGCTCTGTGCTGGGGCTGCGCTGGAATTACAGTGCACTTGGGGTTCCTTTTTTGGATTTGCATGTGCTGGGCCTCGAGTTAAGCTTTCCACAGTCAAGAGTGTTTCTTTTAAGTCTGAGAGAGCTTTAACCAACTGGGTAACTCCTGTGCTAAAGGAAAGGAGTGTCATTTATTGAGGCTCTCTTCAGCTGATTGCTCAATCTCCTCATGCGTAGAGCTGAGGTCACTGAGATTCCGGGCCCTGACAGGATGTGGATGTTTCCAGACACCTGGGAAGCCACTTGGCTTCCACAGAATCCTAGAGAATATAAAATATCCTGAGTTAGGAGGAGCGAGGAACAAAATCCATTTCCTGGCCCTGCACAGACATCCCAACAATCCTCTGCTGTGCCTGAGGAGAAAAACTTTCTTATTGAGAGGAAAACTTCTCCAGAACCATGATCCATGCAGGAATGTGGCAGTGCTGATTTTGTGCTGCTCCTCTGAAGTGTCTGAGTTGGTGCTTTTAGGAATAAATGTTGAAGTATTGAAGCCTGAAAGCAGCATTTGAGTTGTGGGACATAATTCAGGTGTCTGAGGGAATCAAGGGGCTGAACTTGAGTAAGGAGGATCCAGTGATGTTCCTTCCCTCTGGAAAAATGGTGGATGTGCAGTGGAGATCGATGGTCCCAGGACGGTGAGAGGAGAGTTGGAATCCATCCACAGAGGTGGGTTGGGAGAGTGGAGAGTTTGGGCATGGAATGTTGGCAGGAAAGCATTCCCTAATCTTCCTGCAGGTCTTCAGAAATGCTCTACCCCATGACTGATTTAAAGAATAATCAAACATAAATGTCTGTCCAATTGCACATAATTTCCAGCTGATCTATTCTGTATTCTGTTTATACAACATATCAGAAGGAGTTATAAAATGCATAATATTTATGGATTAATTGTAGCCCTTGGAGTATTTCCAGGCTATTTTCATATATATATTTAGGCACAATTTCAAATAAGCTCCTTCACGTCTCTTTACTCCCTTCCTTTCCCACCCCCAGGGTGGCTCTGCCTGTTCCCCCTGAGGATTAACTGTGAGTTGAACAGAATCTAAAAATGATTGAAGGGATAAATTCAGCAGCTGACCAGAACCAGGGTTCAGTTTTCCATCGGTTCTAAGGTGGAGAACGAGGCCATGTCACTTCACTTTTCTCAGGGTGTTCATGGGCACAGTTGTGACCTGTGGAGGTGGGAGAAGAGCTCATCAAGGAAAGAAGGATTTGGGTGTTTACTAAAATGCTTCCCCTCAAGTAGTTTTGAAGTGCTTCAAAAGGCTGAGGATGCAGCATCCATTGTGATAAGTGGTTGAAAGGAAGTGGAATGGCCAAGGTGTGACAAAAAGCAGTGGGAATTTGGGATTTCTCTTGGTGTTGGACGTGAGCTCGGAGCTCCTGAATCCCACAGCTTGTGTAGGGCATGGCTGAGGGATGTCAGATATTGGATATTGGGACACAGAGCCCTACTTTGGCATGGGCTGGCGTGACTTTAGTGATGGCTGAGAGGCTTTTCCAGGGAGAGGGTGGCTCCTTTTTCCCAGGGAGAGGGATCTGGCTGCACCCAGCCCCATCCTGCTCACTCCAGCTGCATTTAATGGCAGCAGGAAGTGCAGGGAATGGTGGGTGGTGGTTTGAAAGTGCTGCTGGTTCCAGAAGATGACAGAGCTTGGGGCTGAGAGGTTGTGGTTCAGAGGCAGGAAGTGTTGATGTGTAAATAAACACTCGGTTACCCGGGAACTCCAGAAATTGGGGTGGCTTTAAAGGCCTCGTGGTGCATCCTGAGATGAGATCCCCCATTCAGGGTGGATCCTCTCAGCATTTTACTCCCACAGACCCACTTGGATTGTGCTTCTCTACAGCCATAAGAGCTCAAACCCAGCCTTGGATCCTGCTTCCAAACACAGCTGGATAAATGAGCCCTGGGCAGAGCGATCCAGGAGGCTCCGGACAGCCGGAGCAAGGAGGAGATCTGCTGTGGTGTTGTGTTAGGGATTTCCTGCCTTCTGTTGCCCCGGAGCAGGGCTCAAAGCCTCTCTGAACTTGAACATTTTCAAAGCTTGGTGTTTTCTGTGCCTTCATCTAAGCACGCTCATTTTGGTCTAGTTGGGAGTCAGGGATTAAATTTTCAGCAGTGATGTTTGATAGAGGATTGAGCATAAATCGATGCGATGCCTGCTGTTGTTTAAAGGAAAAGCAAAATGAGGCATCTCACCTGTCTGGGGAGGAAAAGCAAGAATTGGAGAATATCCTGAGTTGGGAAGGACCCAGCAGGATTATCCAGTCCAGCTCCTGGCCCTGCACAGACACCCCAAAATCCCACCCTGTGCATCCTTGGGAGCCTTGTCCTGTATTCCTGGAGCTCTGGCGGCCTCGGGGCCATGCCCATTCCCTGGGGAGTCTGGGCAGTGTCCCAGCACCCCCTGGGGGACAAACCTTTACCTAAAATCCATCCCAAACCCCTCACTCAGCTTGCCTCGTGTCCTGTGCCTCGTCACAGAGAGCAGAGCTGCCTCTCATGAGGAAGTCACAGACAGCTATTCCGTATTTCTGGTTAATATTTTGACAAATTTAGCTAATCCAGACTGTTAGATTAGTGAATAACCAATTAGGCATCTCTTGTTTTTCTTACAGCATGCAGCAAAAATTTCCTCTACTCCTCATACTCTTCCTTAACACAACTGGTTTTGCCTTTGGAAATAAACCCAATTATTGGGAATGGGCCCATTCAGTGATATCTTAGTTAATTCCTGTGGTGTAAAGTGCAAATTTAATTTCAGTCCAAGCCTCTCTTTCTAATATATTCCCTCCAGTATTTAATAATCTGCACTGGGTGATGATGATGGGAAGATGAACCTCAGTTTATTGGTCAGCTGCATTAGGGAGCATCACCACCTCAGCTCTGTGATCCCAGAAAATTCATGAAAGATTTGAAGGTGTTTGTGCCTGAATGGAAATTCAGAGAGTGGCTTTTTTTCAAGACAGCAAGAGGTATTTTACTGCAGAAAGATTGTGTGGCTATTTTTAGCCCTGGGTACTGGTGAGGTGGAACAGAATATTTTTAGAGCTGTAGAAAATGCAGCCACTCAAGCTGGGTTCTTTTTTTCACTCTGGTGCTGGAGGGGTTTTCCAAAATAAAGAGTAGAATTAGCAGAAAATGTCTTTTCTGTATAATTTTTGTTTATTAATTAGGTGATCTATTGGTTGTGTGTATATACATATATTTTTATATATATATTCCTGTAGGATTTTAAGTGTTTTGGCCCTGTAAATGCCGTATGTTAAAACAGTTTTCCCTCAAATTTTGAAAACTTTTTACCTCAGTGAAGTGTTTTAAGAAAATCCCCAACCAGCAAGGCATAATTGTGTCCCTCAGTTAATCTGTACCAATCCCAGGTGCTGTTTGGATCATTCCTGGAGTGAGGTAAGCCTGGAATAATTCAGGAAATGGTGGTGTGAGTCAATTAGGAAAAGAAGAGCTTGGGAGAAGAAACTCTAACTTTTTAGGCATTTTGCACTCTTGAGTCTTCCAAGCTCTGTTCCACTCACAGTGCTAAAGAAGAAGTTTTAATACTTAATAAATCATAGTTATGGAAAAGAAACAACAAACCCAGCCCCCAAAAAACATTCCTGGCATCTTTCTGAAGAATGTCCATATTAACTCTCTTGTCCTGGCTTGATTCCAGCTTTATTGGATTATAGATTCTATTTTCATCCACTTGGTTTTCAATTGCAGATCTATTTTTACCTTTCTTTTGTTAAATAATGATGGTTGTTTGCAGGGCATGGTTGTGTTTGCAGCCATCAGAATGATTTTATTGTCTAAAACGATATATTTGCATGTTTCTGGTTTTAATCATCCTCCAGCACTTTAAAAGTAAATTATGTGCTTGACTTGCCAGGATCTGTTTGGTGTTTTAAACACAACAGATACACCAGATGAATTAATAGAAATCTGTCAGCTTTTCTGCGCTCTGAAATTCCAGATTTCCAATGTCTCTGCCTTGGAAAATCTCAAGTCTTTGGGAATGGAGGAGTTGGAGCCAGAGATAAAGATGGAAGCTCAGTGTTTAATGGAAAAGCTGCTAAATGAGCTCTGTTTAATGTGGTTTGGTGGGATTTTCATGCATCATTTGTAGGGTAAGCAGATCTAGAAGGACTAGATATGGGCATTAAAAGCTGATAGGGGAGAAGATTAGAGAAAGCCACAAAGAAAAATCAGATTTCATCTCCCTTTTAGATGCAACTACACGTCCAAGGGGCAGAGTTGTATCCTCAGAGTAGCTGAGGAGCCTGACCATAACTGGGTTGTAGTTTAATGTAGCTTCTTGTCTGTCTTCATCTGCCTGTTCTGCTCAGTCTGTCAAGAGTTTTGAAATATTTTGATTGCCTTTTGGAGCATCTTTGCCTAATTAACAGGTTTTTTTCTTCCCTCTTTGCAATTTGGCCGTGCTCCCGTGGTAATCACAGCGAGGGCTGTACACAAAACAACGTATGGAGAGCATGGGGGTGGCAGTGCTGCTTTCCAGGGAATCAGAGCTCTGGGATCAGGGATCCAGCACCTCCCAGGCTTTGCTCACAGTTGGTGAGACAAGGGCACAGCACAGAATTCCGGGAGGGTTTGGTTGGAAGGGACCTGAAAGCTCATCCCCCTCCTGCCATGGGACACCTTCCACTATCCCAGGGTGCTCCAAGCCCCATCCAGCCTGGCCTTGGACACTTCCAGGGATCCAGGGGCAGCCACAGCTTCTCTGGGAATTCCATCCCAGCCCCTCTCCACCCTCCCAAGGAGCAATTCCTTCCCAATATCCCGTCTATCCCTGCCCTCTTGCAGTTAAACCCATTACCCCATGTCCTGTCACTCCCTTGCAAAGTCTCTCCTCTTTGAGGATGCATCATTAACTGCACAAAAGACACTGAAAAGACAAAAAACGCCCCAAATCTCAAGAAGAAATGTCAGTGGCCTTTTTTTATTTAGTTTTTGATTCAAGCAGAGGCTGTTTTCTGTCCTGACATGGCTTGTGAGGAGAGCTGGAATGTGGAACGCTCCCATGGCAGCTCTCAGGGATGTCCTTCTACATTTTCTCCCAAATAAATGTGTAAGTGCTTTAATTTGACCAATACAACAGCTGGATATTAGGAGAAATTTCTTTCCTGGGAGAGTGGTTAAGTATTGAAACAGCTTCCCCAGGGAAGTGTGGAATCATCAACCCTGGAAGGGCTCAAAAATCAAGTTTTGATGTAGTTGACAAGGTGGTGTTCAGTCAAAAGTTGGACTTGGTGATCTTGGGGGTCTTTTCCAACCTTAATAATTCAGTGATTCTATGAATATGGAAGTTCAAAACCCTCTTTCCATATCACTATTTAGTAAAAATAAATCTTTTATCCACATGAGCAGAGAAAAAATGATTGAATGTGAACTTCTGGACGAAAGTATGTCACAGTTTTCCTGCTACTCACATTTCCAGTTCCACCTGTTTGCCCATTTCCCTGCTGGATTCCCTAAACTGGAGCTGCTGCAGAACCAAACCAAGCACAGAGATGGGCAGGGGAAAGGGAAAAGCCTGGGAAACGCGGGCTTAGAATTTTGGTAGCTGCTGGTTGACTTCTCTGGATAATTAAGCTTTAAATGAAGGTGGCATTAGTTAAATGTCCAGCAGTTTTTAATTAATAAAGTGCTGGAGTTCACACCAGAAATTCCCAAAAACCTTCCAGAACTTTTCTAATACAGCCAAAGTTGACAATTTCCAGGCTAAAGCAAATATCACCTGGGAGAAAAATCCACCCAGCAGATAAAGCCATGGAAAACTAGGAAATAATAACTGGAATTCCCTCATTTCTCTGCAATGCATTAGCTTCGCTAATTCAGCTTTTGTTAATTAGAGTTTGTAATTGTGATCTTTCCATTTATAGCTAAAAATAGGTGTCAAATTCTATCGAAGAGCACATGTGAAAACAGATTTTCATTGTTAATTGTATACATTGTGTTTGTATTTCCTGCAGACACTGTGCTAGCTGGGCTGGCTGGGAGGAAATGTATGCATTTCAAAATATAAGTTATTTATAAAACTTCATGCTTTTCCAAAGATTCCCTGTGCTGTTCCAAACAGCAACTTTCTGTTCTTTATGGAGCTTCCCTGTTCCTGCTCATCCAGCTTGGGAGCAACAGCAAATAATGGAATAAATGGAAGGATTTTGCAGCACCGTCAGACAGGAAAGATAGAAATGTGATTTTGGGAGGTTGCTGCTGGTAATATTGATACTCAGGCAGTGCCTTTGCTATTGTTGGTTCCAGCCCACCACACGCTGTTTGGAACAAAATCTCTCCAGTCTCACCCTGAAGTGTTCACTCAGCTGTCACTCAGGGATGAGTCAAGAAGTGCGTTATAGTAAACCAAAAAATGGTAAATGTATTGAGTGTTTAATGCACAGGATATTTATTCAGAACCCTATAAAATTATTAAGGATAATGAGATTGAATGAAAAGCTGCTAGTAAGTTGCACTTCAGTGTGTGTTGGTGAGTGCATAGAATAATTCTCTGGGGAGATGATGCTTTCTTTTAATTTATTATTTAAAAAACCATTTTGATTGCTGCAGTGGCCCTGTGAAGGGCTGTGTTTTAGCTAAAAACACTATTTTAGAGATATTTAACATTAATTTCTAGCAGGAGCATTTACTCTTGAGCAGTGTTTGGTTCTGGAGTGCTGTGGCACGGAGTGGAAAGGCTTCAAAATCAGATTTTATAGTTGCAGATCTCACAAGTTCTTGGTTTATTACAGATATATTTGGTGCATTTAAGTCCATAAAATACCAGACTGAAATGTGAGATGTCCCACGTGTTGTGCTTCAGCCCCTCTGTGAACTTCTACAGGCCAAGCCATGATCTGGTGCATTGAGGGAAATAAAAAAGTGATTGATGAGAAATCCTAAGATGTATTTTTATTTCATATCAGAGCACATTTGACATTAAATTACAGTGATAAAAAGCCCCGATTTGCCTCAGCTCTGCTGTTATCTTCATCCCTATTTTAATGTACACTTTATAGGCATATAAAGTTTGTTCATTGTATTTTTATTTACAGGAGGCTTTCAATGGCAACTTCCTCATAGTCTCTGAAGCTGTTCAGAGAAACAGATGGGCCTCACACTGCTGGGCTGGCCATAAAAACGTGTGTTAGATATGTGGACACTTGATTTAATTATTGACTGATTGTCTTGGCTGGTTTTGATGCTCTCTGTTCTCCTGCAGCCTCAGATAACAGTCAGAGATTTCGAGAAACCTGCTTTGCCTTCGCGCTGACGCCACAGCAAGTGCAGCAGATCAGCAGTTCCATGTGAGTGAGCTCCAGCAGCCTTTCAATCCCAATAACCCACCCAAAGGAGCCAGCTTTCCATATCCCTAACTTGGAAATGGGAAGGGGGTGTTTCCTCTTTTCCCCTTTGTATGGGGAGCAGAAGGGTGAGAGGGAGAGGATTCAACACCACCAGTGAGTTTTGGGTGGGTTTCTCTGGTGTTAAGCTCTCTACGAATCCAGAATTCTGCTTCCTGCAGCCCTTCCTTGCCACCAACTTCTCTGTTAATTCACTATAAAGGTGGTACTTTACCCATCAGAACTTTATAGTATACCAAAAAAAAGAGGAAAGTATAAAGGACAGACAAGAATTTATTTACTTACCTTGAAAAATAAAAACTGTTCCGTTTAACCTGTCCTGAGAGCGGTGGTTTGAGCACAAGCAGCAAAGTCTGGTGTACATTATATATATACCTGAAAATGTGTATTTTACACTTTTTTGGGGTAAAAAAAAGTGTTTTCCATAAATTGAACTTCCAGCAAACTCTTGAGGAATCTGTATTGCAATATTGAGTGGTCTCTTGTGAAACCAGGATGTTTTAACCCATGTTCTTTTGTTTCCAGGGATATTTCTGGGACCAAATGTGACTTCACAGTACAGGTCCAGCTAAGGTGGGTATTTTATTGCCTGTGCTGCTGTTGGCTTTTGGGATTTATCAGCCACATCCTGCCCAGCAGGTTGGGAATTCCTGGATGGAGAAGAGCCTCACCCTGGTTGATTTTCTTGTCAGTGAATCCTCCTTCCCATAACTCCACGTTTGCATTCCGTGTGCCTGGGCCTGAAAAATCCATGAGCAAGGAGGGTTGTTTTTCGTAGCACGGATGCCAAGCTCAGTATTCCATGGGCATTCCAAAGTCTGCTTCTTTAGGCACTTTGGGAATCACCAGTCTGGTTAATTTGGGGGTTTTGACAGGTGTATCACAAATTGATGAAATTCTCTCTCTCAACCAGGTGGGGTGGGAGGGACCAAGGGATGAGGGGGGAATGAGGGGAAAAAGGGCCAGGAGGCAGCTGCCCCTCTTTGGGAGCAGCAGGTTGGTTATCCAGCCCCTGGTGGGACATGGACATGGATGGGGCAGGTCCCTGGAAGGAATCCAGGGGAGCTGAGAGGCTCTTGCTGCTCCTTGGAATGCCCATTGTCCATGAGCTGGGCTGGGAGCAGGAAGGGTGTGTCCTGCTGGGGATCCAGCAGCAAAAACGCCTCTTTGAACCTCAGTAAATAAATTCGACATCAGAGGCCTGAGGAGTCCATGGCTGTGCTCAGCAGCTGCCTGGTTTGCTGAAACTGCAGCTGGGACAGTGGAAAATGTCACTTGTGACACCTTGGTCTGGCCATGGAGAGGTCAGGCTGGAGAAAAGGCAGAAGAGAAGTTGGGATTGTCTGTTCTAACAGGAACCTGCCTGTGGGAATGAGTCAGGCTGAGGAATTCAAGGAATCTGAGGAGGAACCTACAGCCTACTTGAACCTCTGTCATTCTGGGGGGCTTTCCTGCTTAATGACATCATCTGAGACTGTGTTCAGCAAGATTTGTCATGATTTCATAGCTTAGTGGAATAACAGTTCCTTCCAGGAAGTGATGATCTTAAAATCACTTTAAAAGTGAAAGATGATAGCAGCTCTTTGCTTTTAGGTTTTGTTTATCAGAAACCAGTTGTCCACAAGAAGATCACTTCCCACCCAATCTATGTGTGAAAGTAAATGCGAAACCATGCAGCCTTCCGGTAAGTAACATGTTCTTTCAATACACATTTTGGGATGCATTATTAGGAATTATCTACCAGAAATTAGCCTGAAAATTTATCCTTACCTTTGTCTTCATTTTCTGGAGCATTGGCATGAATAGAAAAGATCAAATAAATTGTTTTAGCCAGTAGATCCAGAATCCCAAAAGACGTGACATGAAATTCTGGTGTTTGACCAACAGCAGCTGCCAGTCCTGGGCAGCACAGGGGGCTGGGGTGGGCAGTGTGAGCCAGGCAGGCTCCAGTGCAACAGCTGGATATTGGGAAAAATTCCTTCCCTGGGAGAGTGGTTAAGGATTGAAACCTGTAAGGGTTCAAAAGCGAGTTCAGATTTACCTGACAAGGTGGTGTTCAGCCCAAAGCTGGACCTGATGATCCTTGAGATCTTTTCCAGCCTTAATGATTGAGTGATTTTATGAATATGGAAGTTAAAACCCCCTTTTCAAGATCACATATTGTTATAAAGTAAAAATAAGTCTTAAGTCAACATGAGCAGAGGAAAAAGGATTGAATTTTGGAACCTCTGGTCCGAACTTTAGGGGGTTTTTTTTCAGTTTTGCTGAGACGGGAGAGGTGGCAAAATTGCCTTTAATATTCTGTGGGCAGGGTTAGGATTTTGGATTTCTGTCAGGAGAGAAGGAGCTTGTAAAATGGTTGGTATTGTATTGTCTGATCCTTCTCTCTTTGAATTGAACATGGAGCCTGGTCCAGGTGTATTGGGTTGTGGTGGGAGGGGCAGGAGGCAAAAGCTCTGTTGAGTTCTTTTTTCTGAGAGCTGAAATCTTTTGGTTTTTAGGGCTATCTGCCACCAACCAAAAATGGTGTTGAACCAAAGCGCCCCAGCCGACCAATCAACATTACCTCACTCGTCCGCTTGTCCACCACAGTCCCCAACACCATCGTCGTGTCCTGGACTGCAGAGATTGGCAGAGTGAGTGGCTCTGGGGTCTCTCTTTATCTCTTGGAGAGATGAGCAGGTTTAACTGTGCAGGAAATCCTTGCTGGGGTAGCCACAGAGTGTCCTTGTTTAGCTGGAATTCCGTAGTGCCGGGCGGTCGGGACGTGCTCCCTCAGATCCCTCCCTCACGTTTGGGGTGGGATCTCTCCCTCCTCACCCCCCCTCATCTTTGTGACTCAGGGAGGGTGCAGATAAAGAGATCAAGGCATCCTCTAAACCTTTTGTTTGTTGATTTGGCCAAACTTCAGACTTTGAAGCTCTTCCTGACTTCAGGGACTTGACAAACCTTGGCTTGGAGTTGCAAGGAGCGGGTGCCACTGAGCACAGAGTGGCCCTTTAGAGCTGTGAGTGTGGACACACAAGAGCACAGCCCAGCTGATTTCATTGGCCTTTTTCACATTTCTCCCAACTGCTCTCCTCATCCTTCAGATTTAAAACCTCGTGGTTTTATCACTTTTTTGTGTCTGTGGGGAGAACGTTACAACTGGTGTTAGAAAATTGCTGATGTTCCACTGGACTAATTAAATCTGGAACATGCTGCAAAAAGTGACTTCAATAAATCAGCCCATGAATTAGTGAGCTGCTTTCAGTGCTGGCAGCAAAGCTGCTGGATGGGCATTCCAGAGGCACCGTGTGCTGCTGCCACTGCCCCCATCCTGTTTTTAGAAGTCCCCAGAATTGTCCTGAGGTGAAACTTTGTCCAAGAATTTGTCAGCGTGCAAAGCCCAGGATTCCTGAACCAGTGTGGAAAAATGCTTACGCTCCAGTCAGGCACAATAGGCAGTTATAAAACATCAGGATGGTATTTCATGATGGATTTCTTGTGGAGCGGAAAACAATCTCCATTCAGATTATGGTATAAAGGATGGCTGAGTGATTTTTGTAAAAAATCCTCTTTTATCTAATGAGAACTGCAGGTAGCAGAAATAAGCAGTTAAAATTCAGCCTGCTTTGGTTGACGCTGCTGAAGTGCCTCCGTGCAGGTGGATGGATCCTGGATGTTGCTCTGAGGGATTCAGAATTCAGGATTTAGGGACAAGAAGAGCCTCAAGTTTGAGTTAGTCCCTTGGGAACTGGGTGGTTCTCAGGTTTCACAGATAAATCGGTTATGAAGAACATTTTGGGCAACTTCTGGCATAAATAAGCATTAGATCCCAGAAGTGTCCAAAGCCAGGTTGGACAGGGGTTGGAGCAACCTGGTCTGTGGAAGGTGTCCCAGTCCGTGGCAGGGATGGAATGGGATGAGCTTTAAGATCCCTTCCAATTCTATAAGACACAATCCTTCCTGAACTGATTCTTCGAGACTTTGACAGTGAAATGTGAGGAATTATTTTATATTTGGCTGTGGCTGTGTAGCACAAAATTTGAGTTCCCCTCTCCCCCTTCCCTCAAGAATCAGTTGCATGTCCCAACTGATGCTCCCTACCTTTGCTGGAGTCCTCATTGTGATTTTTACACAATCTGTTTCAAGAGCCTTCTGTACAAGATGCCTTGGGCAAGTTCCTGCCTTTGTAGATTCAAGCTGTCGGTAAATAATTTCACAACGTTAATTAGCATTTTTCTAACTTCTCTCCTAATTGAGGCATTAAACAAACAAGTTAAAGCAGTAGTGGTTTTTAACGATGTGAGAAGCATTCATTGTGAGAATAAAATATTTAAAACGTGGTGTTTCTGATGCTATTTCAATTTGTGTGATTTTGTGGTGAGATATATCACTGAAATCCTGCCTTCAGATCCTAAATAAAGGATGGGAGATGTCACAATTACATGGGTTTTTTTAAGTGGAAATGTGTGGCAGTTGCTGAGGGAAGCCTTTTATTTTTCAATTTAAATTGTATGAATGCAGCTCCAGGTTTAGCCAATGTTTAAATCAAAAAATAATTGATGTACCCTAACGTGGGAATACAGATTTGGTCCCTTCCATTCTGGGGGTTGAGAGGTGTTGCTGCTGAATCACGTTTTTAGAAAGACATTTATAACCTGATTTTTTTTTTTGGAGATTGTAAGAAAAATGAGAGCTTCAGAAATCCAGGCTGTGGCTTGAACTCCATGGCAGGAAGAGCTCATTCCATGAGGGAAGGCTCACCTGACTTACGGGACCTGACAGAGTTGGGTTCTGCCTCTGACCTGCCTGAATTCCCAAAGGATTTTCTGTAGAGGCAGAAGGGAGCACCCACGGCTTTTCCTGACCCTGATAAGGAACTTTGGCATGGTCAGATCTGCTGGGACTGGTGGGGAAGTGACCCAGCCCTTGGACAGGCTGGGAGTGGGGACTTGGGCTGGGTCTCCAGAGCACATCCTGGCCCCACTCAACCCTTGAACTCCTGAACTGCCTTTTCCCTGTTCTGCTCTGGTGGTGAAGTTCACATTTCAGAGGCAGTTGAGTGCAGGAAGAGAAGAAAAAGGCAACCAGTGCTTCCAGATACTGCAGGTGATGCATCTTTTGAAGAGGCATCGCTGCTCATTTTCCTATTTTGAAACCAAAATAGGCTTTTATTAAAAAAAAAAAAAAAATTCTGATCCTATTTGACCTGACAGCTTTCCTTAAATGCACTGACACAAGTGCAGTGCTGAACATTATCCATATAAAATTAAACCACTGACACAAGTGCAGTATTTAACATCCATATAAAATCAGTGCACTGACACACGGGCAGTACGTTATCCATGTAAAATTATCCTGTTTAAAGGGGTAGGCTGTATGTCTGAAATAGATGTAGAACTTCCAGAAGTGTCCTAAATGCTGTTTGAAAAGCCTGGTTTGCATCTCAGGCTCAGTGAAGCGTGAAGTCACTTTTGTTGCCTCTGAAACTTCAGCCCTGTGAACTTCCTGAAGGGTTTCTCTGAAAACTTTGCCACCTGCAGTCCCGTAACAAACTGTCTCCAGGCTGCCTGTGCTGCAGCCAGGGTTTGCTCTGATGTTTTTGGTGTTTTCCAGAACTATTCCATGGCAGTGTACCTGGTGAAGCAGCTCTCCTCCACGGTGCTCCTGCAGCGGTTGCGGGCCAAGGGAATCCGGAACCCGGATCACTCCAGAGCACTGAGTATGTGTCTGCTGGGCTTGCTCAAAAAGGGAAAACTCACTTTTGTAAAGGCACATTTGGAATTAGGACTGTGCTAACCAAGCTTTGGACTTCCTACAGCCCTCTGGGCTTTGGGAATCTGATAGTGGTGTTCTTTGTATTCAGTTCCAATTCAAAGACTCAGAGGCCTTTGTTTGCACTAGGAGCCAGTCCAGGAACCCTGTTGACACTGTGAGGGGAAAAATGCAAGAGAATCTCTTTCAGCTCAGCCATCCTGGCTTTGTTTGTGCAGAATGGCACAACTGTATTTCTGCAGAGAAGTGCTCATTCAGTACCTCGGGCAGGCTGCACTGGAGGCCTCACCCTGGACCTGCACGCTGGGCAGGAAGAGCTCCATCGAGCTGGTGCTGTTCCCTTGGCACAGAGCTGGGGAGGGAGCCTGGAGAGAGTGGCCAGCACAGAGC
Organism: Falcunculus frontatus; assembly: GCA_013398115.1. Taxonomy (NCBI): domain Eukaryota; kingdom Metazoa; phylum Chordata; class Aves; order Passeriformes; genus Falcunculus; species Falcunculus frontatus. The sequence goes on along the minus strand of VZRV01003652.1, from coordinate 37,390 downwards.
TCCTCCCAACCCCCTCCTAACTCGAGTGTGAGATTTGCTGCCTTATTGTTGTCTCTGACAACAAGTTGGTGGAGGTTTGTGTCATAAAAACGCTGGCACAAACTGCTGCGTGTTCAGTTTTTAGGGAGGGGGTGAAAATCCCAGCACCTGATCGCTGTTGTTACTCTGTAATGCTCAGAGAAGGGGTTGTACCTTCTCCACAAGGGAAGAAATGAGTCCAGCAGTAAATAAAAGTGCTGGGCATTAACTTGTCCTCATGCAGTTTGATGGTTTAAATGCACAAAAATCTAGAGAGTTCCAGGTGGCTGCTGCTCTACAAGGAGAGAATGAAGGTGCAGGTCCAGTTCTTAGAGCAGAAATAAAATGGGACTGACTGTTCATTTAACCAATGACTGCTCATAAAACAGTCCTTGTACATAAAAATAGAGGATGAAAGACTCCAGAAGTGAAAGACTTCAATATTTCACTGCAGTTATTTAAATCTCACATTTTGTCAGGGTACTTCTGACTTCCTATTGCTCACTTCGTTTTTCAGTTTCAAGTCACAGGGTTGCTTGGTGAGGATTTTGAGGGTTTATAGTAGTGCTTGTCCATGTGAGAGTTGTTAACAAGTTTAACAACTTCAGCTTGAAGTTAGAGGTGAAATTAATGTGCCTCATCTGTTGGTAGATATTAAATAATGGTCAGTGCAAAGTTGCGTATAAAGGAGTTGAGACATCTCTGGATAAACACATTTTCTAGGGGTCTTGAATTGAAAGTTTACCACACCATTTCAGACTTGTTTTATTTCTTCATCATCCAATTCATGTTTGAATTAACCTAAAATAAACCTTTTCTTCTTTCAAATACCAGTTAAAGAGAAACTAACTGCTGATCCAGACAGTGAAATAGCAACAACCAGCTTAAGAGTGTCTCTTCTGTGTCCAGTAAGTTGGTTTTTTATTCTCTCCAAAGTGATTCTGATTGAAATGTGGCTGTTGTGGGATGTGTGTGGGAGAGGTTACCTTGTGTTTACCTGGTTTAACTTTGTGGGGAAAGAGAGCAGCTGAAATTCTCTCTCACTGTGCTTAAAAGCCTGTGAAATACCCCTGGGAGGAGGAGTATTCCATTAGCTTGAAAATGTTACTCAAAATATATGTAAGCACACAATTAAATCTGTCACTGGATCATCTGAGTGTGCAGGTTGGGCTTGGATTGATAAAACCTCTCTCAGGGGGAAAGAGGGTGAATGTGACTGTTCAAAGAGCCAAAGGATTGAGCGCCTTGAATCTGAAATTGGTGATGTGCAAATGTACACTTGTATTTAATAATCTGAATTTAAAAACAAAGCGGTGTCCTGGAGGTTGTTCAAACAAAATGTTTTGATCCAATTTCAGGTGAGAGAAAAGAATTCCAGTGAACAGAGGAAGTGGCAGAGATGTATCTTGACCTGTTCATTGTTTTTTAACCAACTAGGTGCACTATTTTATACCTGGATTTATGTTATCAGTGATAAATTCTCAACGTTAACGTGATGTGCACTCCTTTTAATCTCTGGAACTTGTTTCAGGTGCAGGGCACCTTCAGAATCCTTGACTCTCTGTATTGATTGACAGAGTCCCTTTATTGCAGCACAGCCATTGAAATTCTTGTCAAGATTAAGGATACATCTGTTTCCTGCTTTGCCTCAGTCTGCTCAGGCGTGACACGAAATTCTCAGGTTTAAAATCTAAACAAGAAAACTTGACTTCATTCTTGCAAAATTGAAACTTATTTTTCAAGTTATTTAGGATGTTCTTAAACTCTAAGAAGAGAAACTTTTACAGGTGTAAGCTTTGCTTCATAAAAAGCACAATTAACAGTGTGGTTACTATACATATATGCATATATTATTACGTTCTTGTAAATCTTTAAAAGAGATATTGCCACGATCTTCAATTTCATTCCTTTCTCCATATCAACATTGATATGGATAGCTAAGGAAGGTAAGGAATTTGTAGGGAAGATAAAATTAATCTGTGAGAAAGGTACAGGGATTGCATTTACCAGGTAAAATCCTCATCTGTAGTTAAAACCTCAGAACTGATAATCTCAAAAACCTATAACTTCCATGTCATATGTTGGAACACTGAAGTACTGATTAATTATTTTAAATGAATCTTCGTGCATCTGGTGGAATTACAGATTTTTATTCAGTTTATTTGATTTTTCAAGGTGTTGCTTTATAGGTGATTCCATGGGAATTTTCTGTTTGTCCCGGTTGCCTCCATCACTGATAAAATTCTTCTGCAGTACTTTTGGGTTCCCTTGTTTCCCACTTTTTCCTCCTTCAGTGCTGCCTGATTTCCCTGTAGCTCTTGGAATAATCCATCCCAGGCTCTTTGGGGCAGAAACTGCACCTTCCAACAGAAAGATTTTACCTTGTCCTCAGGTCTGAAAGGAATTTCATTTACAGCCCTGTATTTTCACTTACCAATTTGTAAGCTTTTGGCTCAGGGAGAATTTCTTTGTATTTTGTGGTTGTTTTCTAATGTTTAAATGCTCTGAAGGTGCACCCTGAAAATGCTGATTTGGTCTCCAGCAGCAGAATGGAAAATTAAAGAATTTAATTTAGAATTAAAGAATTTAAAGAATTAAAAACTCTGGGAATGGGAGGGTGCTGCTCTCCCCTCCCCTGGGTGTGATTCTCCATGGGAATATCCAGGAAAATAAATGAGGGTGATGGGTTTAGTCTCTATAATTTTAATTTTGCCCTCCAAGCTGCTCAGAGCTTCCTTGGAATTTGGCATCCGTGCAGGATCCAGCAGGCAGAGGGTCTGCTCTGAGCCTGGAGTTCAGGAACACACTTGAATTCATGTTCTTTTTTCCCCCTGGAAGTACAAATAAATAAATCCCCAGGCTCTGCAGCCGGACCAAATATTTAACTGAAGAAAAATTCCAAACCCAGGGGTTTACTGGAGGTTTTGCAGCTTTGTTTACTGATCTTGAACTCCTGGTTTTTAGCAGGGAAAGATAGAAATGTTTTGTGTGCTTGTAGATGAAATTAATGCAGTGGTTTTTTTGGCTGCCAACAGGCAGGAATCAAACAGTCACAGTGTTGGGAAATGCAGCTTTTCCAAAGTTGGGATGCATCCCTCCCTTTTTCTGTCAGTTCTGCTGCAGCTTGGCCATTGTGGCACAGCTGATCCAGGAGGTTCAATGCCAGAAATGGGAAAAGAGCATCAACCTGTTAATTCTGAGTGTGGTTAAATCCCGTCTCAGGGAAGTCACAGGCAAAGGGTTTATACCAAAGCCTTGGGAAAATCTTCTTGGTTTTTGAAGCTGCTTTTTTCCCTCAGGAGATGGGTTTTTTATGTCCTTCCTGCAGCACCTGTCTTTGACCTTCCTAATTTTTCATTTGAAGCATCCAGGTTTTCCCTCTGATGCTCCCTGAGCTGGGGGACTGTGCCCAAAAGACAAATGAGCCATTGCCCCACCATCTGGGAGATGAGAATTCCTGACAGACACGGATCAGGGGGCCTGGCTGCACTGGGAGTTGATTTTGGGATGGGAATAATGTGCTTGGTCATGGATTTGGGGGAGGGGGTGCCAAACACATGGCACACAGAGCATCTCCTGCCGTGGGCTGAGCCTCTGCCACCAGCCTGGGGCTCCCCAGGGAATTCTCTGCCCCCTCCCATCTGCTGGGACTTGGTGACAGAGACTGAGAGCCAGAGGGAAGGAAAAGAAGCGAGACCACGCTGGATTTGCCGGGAGTGGGGTGTGGAGAGATTTGTGTTCACGGGGAATAAAAAAAAAATCATCATCATCATCATGGAGGAAGTGGTGGCCTGTGAGTAGAGCCTTTGTTCTTGATATTGTTTTTGGTTTGGGGATATTGTGGTGCCATCCTGTGGCATCCTTCTTGTACTGCTCAGGATCAGCCTGGCCACGGGGCTGGATTGAGCCGTGCTCCCAACCTGCTCCACTCCCAGCCACCACTGGAACTGGCTCAGGCTGCTCACATGGAGGCTTTGTGTATATTTTAGTCAAATATCAAACTACCCGGCATAAACAGTTCTCCAGAAATGATTGTTTTGTTTGGTTTTCATGTGGTGAAAATCTTGTTTAGACATTGCTGCTTCTCACCTTTAGTGTGGTCAGTCCAAGCCCCTCCCGAACTGCAGCGTAAGCACTTGGCCACAGATCAACTGCTGGGGTTTCGTGAGGAGGTTTTTATTTCAGATGAAGATGAATTTCTTTTCACTGTCTGCATTCCATTCAGTGTGATGATACTTTCCTGATAATGAAGCATAATCCTGGTTTTGGTCCGTGCAGGACACTGGTATTTGCAGCTGCTCAGTGGGCCCTGTGTTTTGTTATGGGAATGTGGCAGGATGTATTCTTCAGTTTCCTTGATCAAATATACTTCAAAATGTGATTTTTATTCTCTTCTATGCCATTTCAGACATACAGGAAGGAGGGAAGTGTGTACGTGACATAGTTCAATCAAAACTCAGATTTCTGAGAGTTCTTTCTGGATAAAACTCAACCTGACTCCTGTCTCTTTTCATGCAGAAAAACCCCGTTGGTTAATTTAACACCAAGGTAATAAAATCCTGGTTTCTTTCTCTTACAGCTTGGCAAAATGCGTCTCACCATCCCCTGCAGGGCCCTGACTTGTTCCCACCTGCAGTGTTTTGATGCCACTCTCTACATCCAGATGAATGAGAAGAAGCCAACCTGGGTTTGCCCTGTGTGTGACAAGAAGGCTCCTTACGAACATCTCATTATTGATGGGTGAGTAAAGCTGAAACCAAAATCCAGGGTGTTCCTCCTGTCTGAAATCGAGGTGATAGCCCTCCTTTTTTAACTCCCCATATTTAACTTCCCTGCTGCTGGTCAAGAATTCCTGAGCAGCTCCCTCTCATTCAAGAATTGTGCTCCTCAACCTGTTCAAGTTGATAATAATGAAATCTCTTCCTTCCAATCCTCAGTAAATTCCTGAGCTGTCCTGCTGAAAATGCTTTTTTTCCCTCCCATGTTCCACAGTGCTGAATTCCTAGGTGAAAACAGCACATGTTGTATTTTCTTTTAATGGAGCAACTGTACAAATCTGGCAGAGCTGCTAACAGACAGCCACGTTAGAGCAAATAAATCCTGCCACCCCTCCGAGTGCCTGTACAATTCCGTGTACAATTTCACACTTGGGGAGTTGCTATCTATAGAAAGTGACACAGAGATTGATTCCCTGGTACTGCCTACTTGCAAAACACTAAAAAAAATAAATAAATCTCACGTTGGGCTGTGCCAAGTGTGTATTTCTGGGTTTGCATTTTAATTTCTTAAGAGAGGAATCTTTTTTTTTAAGGGGGATAAAGGGAGAGAACAAGTAGAGGCTTCTGAGGATACTCTCAATATTAAAAAAAACCCCAAAAGTGGATGAAACAAACACATAGAAACCCCAAAAGCAAAGCTGAAAACCCTGAAAAAACCCAGAATTTCAGAAAACCACCTCATCAATGATGAGTCTTTTTTAGGGAGTGTGTGTTTTATTTTGCCAGTGAAGCATGAGGTCACTCAAATCCCTTTAGAGCCTTGCAAAAAGCTCTCGAAGAGACACTCAGGCTGTTCTGGACTCCTGGATCCCCAGATTTATGGGTCCTCTGCCTCGGATTGAAGAGCTGGGGGGGCTCCTTGCCAGGGTTTCTGCCTAAAATAGTAAAGACAAAAAGTGGGAATAATGCAAACACCACATTTTCCTTATTTCTCCTCGTGTTGCCAGGTGCAGATGTTGGAGATGAGTTGATCTAATTAGAGCATCCCAAAGAGAAGGTTATTTCTGGAAAATGCTCCAATCTGGGAAAGAGGGAACTGTCTCTAATTAAAGCCAAGCTCTTTCCTGCAGAACCACATGAATGGCCCTGGTCAAAAGCTGGAATTCCCACTGGGAGTGATGTGGTGCCAGGATCCTAAAGTTTTAGGAGGTGCCTGTGGGAGAAGAGGCTGCAAGTTGAGATTCCTGTGCTCAGCATTTGTTAGGAAGTTTCAGGAAATACAAATCCTTAAACCCTCAGCTGTAGGGACCCCTTCAAGAGAGGTTTCCTCAGTTAAACTTTGTCAAAGGCAGTGAGGAGGAGATTTTTTTTAAACTGTTTCACATAATTCCTTTGTTTTGGGAAGTGGAGAGTTCTGTGTCACGAGCTCTGCAGGATTCCACTCTCAGTGCTTTTAAATAACTGTGCAGATTTTTATTTTGGGTAGTACATGAATTTGTTCAATGATTCCTTTTTATCAAGGAGGCAGCTGAGAGAAGAGCAGAACAATGAAAGCTTTTGGTTTTATACTAATTCAGACTTACACTGACTAATAAAGAAGAAAACTCTTTTTTAGGACTGATATTAAATATTTTTGATGGACAGGTTGTTCATGGAAATCCTGAAGTTCTGTACAGATTGTGATGAAATCCAGTTTAAGGAGGATGGATCCTGGGCTCCCATGAGATCAAAGAAGGAAGTGCAGGAGGTGACTGCATCTTACAACGGAGTTGATGGTGAGCCATGACTGGGGGGCGTGAAGGACATGAGGATTGATGTTCCTTTAACCTCTGAAAATGCTCATTTTTAAATGTGTATTTATAGCTTTACTCATTTATGAGATCAATTAATTGAGTAACACCTCTTTGGGGCTGATGGTAAAGTTTAAAGTTACCAACGTTGTGTAATTTATTTATTTTTAAATCAACTTAAAGCTTTTTAATGAGCTATGATCTGCTGATTGTAGCTTCTCATGTTGGCTTTGTGCAGGATGCATCAGCTCTTCCTTGGAACACCAGGTGTCCTCTCACCAACAGTCCAATAAAAACAAGAAAGTGGAAGTGATCGATTTGACCATTGACAGCTCGTCAGATGAGGAGGAGGAGGAGCCCTCTGCCAAGAGGAGCTGTCCCTCCATATCTCCAGCATCACCAATAAATAACAAGGGGTGAGAACAAAACAAACAATGCACAGAGAAGTCAGAAATTTCAAAATAAATCATCTCTAGAAAGTTCTGTGCTTGGGTTATATCCTCATTTAGTAGCTCGTGGATTTGCTCTCAGGTCACAAGGCCTAAGGTTGGAATCACAGCTTTGAGTTAAGTGTGGAACACAAGAGAATATTTTAGTTGTGTTTGTGGAATGGTGCAAAGGGTTGTGGCTAAACGTGTGGGTTTTGCAAATCTGGGAATGTTTTTCTTGCACAGAAGAAGCAGCACACGGGGAGAGAGCAGGGAGGAGCAGGGGTGTGGGGTGTGGTGTGGGGTGTGGGGTTTGGAGCAGCACGGGAATAGGGAATGCACCTGGGCACACCTGAGCAGCCAGGCTGCAAATAGCTCCTTGTGTGCATAAACACTGAGGGATGGAACCCCAAGGATCCCATGGTGAGGTGGCTCCTGCTCCATCACGGGAATCACTCAGTGATCACTGGAACCCCTCAAGGCCTTTCTTGCTGTCTCCAGTTGGAATTACCTTATAGGGTATCCTGTGGGGTCACACAGATTCCTGTGGGGGTTGAGGTTCAATATTCCTTCAGGATTCTCTTGTCCTGCCTTGGGAATATCTGTAACATCTTTATAGAGATCCCAGCACCATTTGCACTTTAGGCTGTTTGAGACTGAACTTTTCCTTTCCTAAATTCCAGCTGCCTTGGACTGAACTAATTTTCCTGATAAAATATTGTGAGAAGAAAGCTTGGGGAACATGCCATGCTCATGTGAAGCTTTGAAATGCCTGCACGTCTTTCAAGAAGCTCAGAATGCGTTTTGAATTTAAGTTAAAAGTGAAACTAAGCAAATAAGCATCCCCTGATGGGACAGCAATAAACCAAGAGTGTATTTTATGCTTCTAACAAGCCTTTTTTCCTTCCAGCATTTTAAATTTACCCCACCAAGCTTCTCCTGTGTCAAGAACCCCAAGCCTTCCTGCTGTGGACACCAGCTACATCAACACATCACTTATCCAAGACTACAGGCATCCATTCCATATGACACCCATGCCTTATGACTTGCAAGGTGGGTTCTGTCTGGACCTGTACAGATCTCCAAGCACTAATATTAATCATAAAATTTAAAAAAAATAGGTTAAAATCTCTATTAGTGAAGAGAATTTGAAGTTTCATCAGTGTTAGGCTGGTTTTATTTCAAAATAAGTGGCGAAAAAATGGAGAGATGCTTTTTTGTTGTTGTTTTGAGAAGCTTAATTGTGTTTTTTGTCTCTTCACAGGTTTAGATTTCTTCCCTTTCCTGTCAGGAGACAATCAGGTAAGTCAGGGAGAACCGAGTCCTGTGGCAAACAGCCTTTTCCAGGCGGGATGTGCTGTGTGGGAAGCAGCAGCTGTGGGGTGGAGGTGTGAGAACAGCGAGGCTGCAGCTTTGTTTTGTACACACAGGAGCTGTGAGCAAACAGGAGCATTGTCTGAGCACAGGGGTGGGATGAGGCACAGCAAAAATAAACATTTCAGGAGCCAGGGGCTGGGAATGATTCTCAGCCGTGGCTGAAGGTGCAGCTTGATCCCTTTTCCTCCCAAAAAAAGGGAGCTGGGATGTCTCACCTGCCCTTTCTGCACTCCCAAGTAGGAAAATTGCACTAAAAGTTGAGGGATACTTTTAGATCTTAATGAAGAGCAGAGCCTGCTGTGGAATTTGGGTTCAGGAAATCTGGCTTGATGTTCAAGATCCTGAGAATTATTCCAAACTAAGGAGTTGTGGATCCACTGGTTGTGCCAGTGGATAAATATTAGGGAACAAGGCTGGACAGCTTGGATGTTCCATCATAATGGGATGAAACACTGAGAGCAAAGTTCCCCCCGAGGGAGGGTGTGTTTAAATGGGATTTTTGACAGCTCAAGCTCCTGCCCTTCAGGGGTGCAGCAGAGAGGATAACCTGGGACAGCCCTTGCTCCATCCCATGGGACCAAGCTGTCCCTAAAGGCATTTTCCCAGGATTCTGCCTTGCTCCCAGTTTCACCAGATGTGGCTGACCCTGACTTTTGGGGGCTGGCAAAATGAATTTGGGGGAATTGTGCCCCCAAGGAATTTTTTGAAGAGCTAAACAAAAAAAAAAACCCCGGAAGTGCTGCTGCTTGTCCTTTTTCCTGGTTTGGGTTCTCTGATCCCATTCCCTCCCTGCTGTTTGCTCTCACCCAACCCCAGCATTCCCAATTCCTTTTGGCTTCAGAAATGTGGGGCCGCAAGAGCTAAAAATTCATCCCACCCTTCCACTGGCCGAGCTGCTGTGAAACTCAGGAGCTGCCAGAACTTCAGCTTGACAAAAATCCCTTCTTTTTATAGTGCTCTGAATGCCAGGTGTGCTGCAGTATCTGACCTCTTAACTGTTGTTTCTCCCCCCAGCATTACAACACCTCCCTCCTCGCCGCCGCAGCCGCGGCCGTTTCCGCATCCGATGATCAGGAACTTTTACACTCCCGTTTTTTTCCCTACACTTCATCCCAGATGTTTCTGGATCAGCTCAATGCAGGAGGAAGCAGCTCCCTGCCAGCCACGAATGGTAGCAACAGTGGCAGTAACAGCAGTCTTGTTTCCTCCAACAGCCTGCGGGAGAATCACGGGCACCCCGTTGCGAGTAGGAGCAGCACAGACACGGCCTCAATCTTTGGTATCATACCAGACATTATCTCATTGGACTGATTTTTTTTTTTTTTTCTGGGGGTGGGGAAGGGGGGGGACAGAGGAAATCTTTGTGCTTGGTTTTCCATTCTGTTCGAAAAAAAACCATTGGGACAAGGTGGTTTTTTTTTTCCTTTTTTAAAAAGGGGGAAAAAAAAATTTACGTGTACAGAGAACAAAAAAAAGTCTATTTTCAGTTTTACTTTTGTATATAAACCTAAGATGGCCTCACTGGTAAAAATATGAAAAAAAAAAAAGACAAAAGAGAAAAAAAAAAATTAACAAAAACAAGGAGCTTCAGTTCATTTTTCTGGATGCTGAAGATTTTACACCTGTGCATTTGTCATGTGAGTTTCTTTTCCTTTTTTTTTTTTCCCCTATAGTTTGGACACAAATGGCATTATTTTCTTCACAGTTACAGAAACAGGAAGGGAGCTGAACTTCTAAAGTTCAAGCTTGGGAGAGGGTTTTTTTTCTCCTCTTGGAGACATTTCCCTCTGCTGGTAGAATCTAATTCTCCCATCCCATATTTAGTGCAGATTTTCTTATGCCGAAAGCAGAGCAGACCCTGCTCTGTCTGCAGGCCAGAGCCTTTCAGGAGTGGGTTTGGTTTTTTGGGAATTTTTTTGTCATTTCTGGTTCCGTGTGCCCCTCTATCCAGGCAAATTCTCCTTTTTAATTCCATGCTTTAGTCAGGAATGTTGCAAACTCACCCGTGCTAGGACTCCAGGGAATGACACGAAGCTGAGTGGGAGGTTCGGGTTGGGTGTCAGGGAAAGTTCTTCCCCCAGAGGGTGCTGGGGCACTGACCAGGCTCCCCAGGGAATGCTGACATTCCCAAGGCTGCCAGAGCTCCAGGAGCAACGCTCCCAGGCACAGGGTGGGATTTTGAGATACCCTGTGCAAGGACTTCGACCCTGTTGAGTCCCTCCCAGCTCAGAATATTCCACAATTCCATGTTCAGTTATTCCTAAGGGCCTGACTCCATCCAATCCCAGGCTGAGGAACGACTTGTAGGACATGGAGCATTTCTGTGGAGTGGAGCCCCACATCAAAGCATCACTTGGGCTGGAGAGGTTTGTTTCTAAGAACTTCAATCCTGTTCAGATCACTTCAAATCTTTTCAGCAAAATCCTGAGCATGTGTCAGTGTTACCTCGTGGAGCTGCTTCTGCTTTGGCTTAGCCGTGCCTAGAAACGGCCTTGGCAGCCCAGGCCTGGCTTGTCTGGCTGGAAAATCCTAATTTTAGTGCCGTAGATCCAATGGCTGCTTCCAGGTGAATTTGTCACCAGCCTACAAGGAGCAAATAGAAATTGCAGCACACCTTTGCATGGTCTGTGCAGCCGATGATGCTCTTGGTGCCCCGTGCTGAGTTCAGTCACCCCATGAATATTCCGTGTTCAGTGTGAGTCTGAACCCCAAACCCACCACTAAAACCCCCACATCCCAGAGTGTTGCTCCCTATCCAGCTCTCTTAGGGGTAGTGGCTTTCAAAATTCACTTTTCTTGAAATTCTTTGGATTTCCCAGATTTTTTCAGTATGTTGGAGCCATATTTACTTCCTGGTTTCTTTTCTCATTTTTTTTCTTTAAGTTGTGCATGACATAGGAAAATCTTTTTTCTTTTTTTTTTTTTTTTTGGGTCATTTGGGCTGATCCGTTCTTCTTAAGGAGTGGAATGTGTAAATAGCTGGAATGCAGTTTTTTCAGGAGATTCTTTAAAGTCAGAGAAAGGGGGAGGGAAGGAAGTGATTCTCTTGTGTCCCAAAGTCCATGTCAGAGAGAGTAAATATTTCCTCTGGTGTGAAAAATATTTTTATAACTGGTTGAAAGTGCAGGTAACGAGTTTATCAGGAAAGAGAGTTAAGGAATACTAAAATTAACAGATTCTTGTCTGAATTTTTTCATGTCCAAAAAACCTGTTGATTGCAAATAGTCGCTTCAAGCATTGACAAGGGCCACCTTTTGCCTATGAAGTCGTCTCAAAACAAAAAAAATAAATCTTGCATTGATTAAAAAGAAAAAAAGGAAAAAAAAAACAGGAAAAAATGATTAAAAAAAAACAGGAAAAAAAAGCAAAAAAAAAATCTTTAATCCAAGTAGCATTAGGTATTGCTGTCTGATCAGTCGTATGGTTATTTGAAAGGTTCACATTATGTGGCATCAAAATTGTTTTTAGTGTTTTTACAGCATCCCTCTGCCACTAAATAGTTGACTTGAATTTTGGAAAACGGAACTGTTTGTGTTTATATGTATATGTGTGTGTATATATGTATTTATAGATCCGTGTGTGTGAGTTCCAGGTGAGTTAAATAGTTTTTCCCATGCATGTGTATTTCATACATATCTGGCTGATATATATATTTCACCATACACCGATTTTATAATTTATTAAATGTCAGTTAAAAAAGAAATAAAAGGATAGAAAATGGGAAAGAGTTATTTTTGAAACAGTCTGATTTTGAAGTGATTAAACCTCCGCTAGGAGTAGCTCTCATCCAGTTTAGTCACGGATAACCTGGAGCGTTTTTGTCGGAAGTGGGAGTGCCCTGGATTTCCGGGAGCTCCTGGAACACCTGGCAGGGATTTGGGATTGCTCACGGCTGCTTTTCCCACCTTCCCATGGACTCTGTTAAGGATGACCCCAAGAGCAGCCTGTGCCGCTTCTGGCAGCGGGATCAGAGCCGTGTTAATCCCAAGGAAAGCGGAATGTGGCGCTGTTGGTATCCCAGGATTCGGCACTTTGGGAACGGGAGCTGGGCTTGGCCTTCCCCATTCCTGGTGATCCCACTGGGAGGAAGGCTCCAGGGCCTTTGTGACCTCAGTGCCCTGCACAGGAGGGACGGCAAGGGCTGTGTGAGTATTCCCATTCCGGCATTCCTGCAGCTGGAATTCCTCTGTGCCTTGGGCCACAGCGAGCGGTGCTTGCTACAAGTCTCAGTCTGGTTCTCCCCAGACTCCCAAACCTCGGGAGTTTTGGGTCCCCAGCTCTCTGCTGGGTGGCCTGGGCTGTGCTCCTGCTCCGGATCCTTGGAATTGCAGGTTCTTGTCCTTGGGGGGTGCCACAGGAGGAGTGGGGTGTGCACACACGGTATGGGGTGTGCAGCATGTCGGGGGTGTACACATGATGTGGGGTGTGCACAGACACAGCTGTGGGGTGTGCAGCGTGTCTGGGGTGTGCAAATTTGTCTGGGATGTGCACATCTGTCTGTGGGATGTTCACAGATGTGTGGGATGTGTACAGAGGTGTCTGTGGAACGTTCACACTGGTCTGGGATATGCGCACACGTGTGTGGGATGTGCAGACATGTCTGGGACGTGCACATCTGTCCGTGGGATCTGCACACATTTGGGATGTGCAGACACACCTGTGGGATGTGCACATCTGTCTGTGGGATGTGCAGACACATGTGGGATGTGCACACGGGTGTCTGTGGGATGTGCAGACGTGTGGGATGTGCAGACACATTTGGGATGTGCAGACACCTCTGGGATGTGCACATCTGTCTGTGGGATGTGCACACAGGTGTCTGTGGGGCATTCACACGCGTCTGGGATGTGCACAGGGACACAGACCCTGCTCTGTGGGACGTGCACGTGTGTGTGTGGGACATGGACACGCCTGTCTGGGACATGCACGTGTGTTTGGGGTGTGCACACACGTGTGGGATGTGCACACAGGTGTCTGTGGGACATTCCCTCCCATTTGGGATGTGCACATGTGTCAGGACAGCTCCGTGTGTCCGTGCAGCAGCAGCAGGGTGCACGTGCCTTTGAGTCCCTCTCCCATCCTTTAGAAGCTGGAAAATGTCCCTAAACCACCCCATAACCCTTCCTGCCACTCCCACAGCGATCCAACAGCAGCTCCAGGCTTCCCTTCCTCTCCCTGGATTCCGTAGGTGGGATGGTCCAAGCTTTCCTTGGACTCTCGAGGAGCTGCAGGGCCCAGGACTGTGAGGAGAACGTGGTAAAAATTCATTCTTTGTTGCAATCGAACATTTCAGGCTTTGAAGCACATTTTAAACAGAAAAGATTTTGCTTTATCAGTGTAATTTTATTGCTATTTTTTTAACAGAACTTAGATTTCTAACAAGGGAGAATCGCTGGTGGTCCCTGAAAGTGCTGCTGTTCATGAGTTAACAAAGGGGAAAAAATGTAAATAAGCAGAATATGGAAAATGACCGTGAATTCCATGAACTGAAAGCTGTCATCCATTGCCTTAAACCTTTTCTCTTGGTTTTCCATAGGGCATGCCAACCCAACCCATGGCTTTTACAGATGTAGACCAATGTCAGTTTGTATAAAAGTACCAAGTGAAAATATTTATTATCTGCATTGGATAAAAAACCACCAAACCAGCCTGGTTTAGCTGTTCAAGGTTTCCTGTTTCTGTAGAGATCTTTAGCTGGAATGAAAAGCATTCGGTTATTTTGTGGTTCCTGAGGGGGGGAAAGGGGAGGCAGTGGGAAAAGGGGGTTTTCCCGGGTTTTTTTTTTGGACTTGGAATGCTTTTTTTGGGCGTGATTTGGGGCTGTGACAGCACTGCTTTGTCCCGGGAGTGCGTGTGAAGGGTGGCTCCTCCCTGCCAGCTTTGCTTTGGGAATGTTTTCCCAGCTGGAGCAATCCCAGGTGACTGGGAGCCGCTCAGTGCCCGTGCCTGCAGCTGCCTGGATTTGGGAATCAAATCCCAGGAATGGGGTGAGGAATGAGGCTGGGGATGGATGGGATCTGTTGGGATCTGGGAACAAACGCTCTCCATTAATTCCTTGTTCTGTCAGCTCCACAAACCAGGCCTTTCCTGGTGGATCTGGGGTTGGGAGAGCTCCAGAATCCAGGAGCAAACCCCCAGTGTGGGCAGAGCTGCATTCCCAGTTTTATCCAAACCCTGGGATTAACTGAGGGTGGGAACAGAGTGAGCAGGGAAATCCCACCTTCGGCTCTGGGTTCTGCCTGCTCCTGGTTTTCCCAGACAATCCTGGCTCTGATCCGGCTGTGCGGCTTTCCTGGAGTGGTGTCTGAGTGGTGAGCTGTTTGTAACTCTGATTTTCAGCTTTTTCTGGAATATTTTCTATCCCTGGAGCAGGAAGAGCCAATTAAGAGTTGAGGGATGTGGCAGGTGTCAGTTTTCCATGGAGCAAAGTTCCTTTTCCGTGGAAGGAAACTGCTCAGAGAGCCTGGAGTGTGGGGATGGATCCCAGTCTGAGCTGCCTGGGTTTGGGACTGTTGGGAGAACTGCAGGGATCAGGGCTTGGATCAGGAGCTCAGGCAGAACCTGGTGTTTTCCTGAACTGCAGGACTGAAGTTCCTGGAGTTGCTTCCATGGCTTGTGTAGAGTTCAGCAATGTCATTTAATCTTCCGTACCTTTCCCCCTGTCTGATATTCCATGAGGATAATCCCTGTTTTCCCCTCACAGGGACACTGTTATGGGTTTGGAAGGTTGGGATTTGCTCACATTTTGGGGTTTTTTCAATTTCTTCCCAGCTCTGTGTGACATTCCTGGGTGGTGGCCTTGGAGTGTTCTAGCTGCTCCGCAGGGATGGATGAACCGTGGAATCCTGGGATAATTTGGGTTGGAAGGACCTTAAATCCCATCTCATCCCATGGGCAGGGACACCTTTCCCTATCCCAGGGTGCTCCAAGCCCCATCCAACCTGGCCTTGGACACTTCCAGGGATCCAGGGGCAGCCACAGCTTCTCTGGGAATTCCATCCCAGCCCCTCCCCACCCTCACAGGGAACAATTCTTTCCCAATCCCTTGGATCTGCTGTGGCTGCCAGGATTTAATTCCTGATTATTTCACTGATGGGGCAAAGAGGAGATTCAGGATTAGGAAAGGGGTGGAGGGAGAGGAAGAGGCTCCTGGAGCAGAAGCCAGAGCAGATTTATGGGAATGTGGGCTCTTCCAGAGAGTTTTCCAGGTTGGTGCCATGATCCCTGTGAAATTTCCTAGCTGAATCCAGGGAGAACCTGCTCAGAATTCCAGACACCCCTTTGTGGACCTGCTCTGAGGTTCTGAGACACAGGTGGGATAAAAATAAGAATCCAGAGGGGTTTTAATCAGTCTGGAGTTGGGGAGGTTTTTCCTGGTGTGGAGAAGGGGAATTTTCCTGGCCCTGTTTTTCCTTGGCACCCAGCCTGGAATGTGGAGACACCAAACACCTGCTGGGTCGTGCTGACTTCTTGGAGAACCAGGAGACCCCAACCACGAGTTCCTTCTGCCACAATCCCAAGATTGAAATGCTTTTTAAAACAATTTTTTCAAGCTTTAAATTATTTTAAAAATAATTTTTTCAAGATTTAAATGCCTTTTAAAATAACTTTTCCAAGCTTGACAGGTGTTGTTACATTCAGTTTATTTCAATAACAGCTCACATCTTGTTTCCCCAGAAATGAGGGAGAAGTGGAAGTGTCAGAGCCTATAGAAGTGGCAGCACTAAATGAAGGCAAAATCAGGTTTTAAAAGGCAAATGATGGTTCCTGAGTCCAGCTAAAAATTGGGGAAAAATAGGAACAAAAACCTTCAGGTCCTGCTCTTAGCAAATCTCACTCTGGGTTTCAGTAGTCGGCCGAAGGGAGGCAAATGAGGCGCACAAATTCTTCATATTTGATGGTTCCGTTTGGGCCAACTTTGGCCTCTTTGAGCAGGTCATCAACTGAAAACAGGAAAATATCGTCAGGATGGGAAATACTGGGGGTGTTGGGATGGCCAGAAGAAAAGCAGCGCTGCAGGATTTGGGGTGTTTTTGTTAGAAATTGCCTCTGGGGTCAGGTGCAGGTGGGAGCCAGGTGAGTTTCAAACTGTCTCAATCAACACTTGGATTTTAATTCCATGTAAAATTCTCTGGAGCAGAGATATCCATCTTTCTGAGCTCCTCAGGGAAAACACTCACAAATTAATCCAACTGGGCTTTGGGGTTTATTGTGCCCCTTGGACAAACCGGACGGGTTTGGGGTTTTTTTCCTGTTTTTACTTTGCTGTCTCCTGCTGGCACAGACCCTTCAGAAAGGGAAGGGAAGGTTCGGGAAGGGAAGGTTCGGGAAGGGAAGGTTCGGGAAGGGAAGGGAAAGTTTGGGAAGGTTTGGGAAGGGAAGGGAAGGTTCGGGAAGGGAAGGTTCGGGAAGGGAAGGGAAAGTTTGGGAAGGTTTGGGAAGGGAAGGGAAGGTTCGGGAAGGGAAGG
>VZRV01003652.1:0-19814 GCA_013398115.1 Falcunculus frontatus | reverse complement strand
GAAAGGAAAGGAAAGGGGAAAGGAAAGGAAAGGGGAAAGGAAAGGAAAGGGGAAAGGAAAGGAAAGGTGAAAGGAAAGGAAAGGGGAAAGGAAAAAGGGAAGGAAAGGAAAAAGGGAAGGAAAGGAAAAAGGGAAGGAAAGGAAGAAAGGATTGCCTGATTTGATCCCTGTGGGAATTGCAGGATACCTTCTTCCTCGGAAAGCTTCTCACCCAGCCGGGTGAGCTTGGCCCGGAGCTCGGGCACGGGGATGACCCCTCTCTTCTGCCGGTCGATCATGGCCAGGGCTCTCAGGATCTCCTTCTCGGGCTCCTCCTGCTTCATCTGCCTGTACATGATGTTCAGGAAGGTGGAGAAGTCCAGCTCTGTGTTCCTGTCTGGAAAAAGAAGGGCAGATCCTTCAGGAATGGTTCCATTTGGGGCTGGATCCAGGATTAAGCATCTCCTTCCTCTTCCCCCCAGTTCCCCTTCCTG
This sequence comes from Falcunculus frontatus, assembly GCA_013398115.1. Classification (NCBI taxonomy): domain Eukaryota; kingdom Metazoa; phylum Chordata; class Aves; order Passeriformes; genus Falcunculus; species Falcunculus frontatus. The sequence goes on along the minus strand of VZRV01003652.1, from coordinate 19,341 downwards.
GGGTTTCTTCTCCCTGCCCCTGATCTGGCTCAGGTCACACCACAAGTGGGGTTTTTTTCTAAAGCCCATTTATAACTTCATTCAATTTGTGCTCCGAACTTGGATCCTGAATTTTTAATCCCCCCACCCCCATCTGATCTCACAATTCCTTGGACTTTTTGCTTTGAGTTTTTCCTGCAGATCTGCAGCTGAGCATCTTTCTGTGCTCTTCCACCTCTGCTGGTTGGCCTGGACACTTTCCCACCCTCAAAATCCATATTAATAGGTTTGTCTCCCACTTTTTTGGGGATTTTAATGGCACTGTTTTAACCCGTGGGCTGAATTTAGCACATCCCAAATGCTCTGGGTAGATGTTCCCTCCTGGCTGTGCCTGGAGCACCCTGACTCCAGAAAAAACTCATTTTTCCACCCTTAATCCATGTTTTTGGTGGCTGTGCCTGTGGCTCACCAATCCTGTGTAGGTGCAGGTGTCTCTGCACCTCTCCTGGCGTGGGGCTGGCTCCCAGGCACCTCATCACGGCCAGCAGCTCCGAGGCTTTGATCTTGCCTTTCTGCTTCTTGTCGTACAGGGAAAAACATTCCTTGAACTCTAATTAAAAACCGAAACTCGGTTACGCCATGTGAGATCCCATTGAGCCCCGCTCCCGCGGCCCGGCGGCCTTGGCAGGATTCCAGCCGGGATCCGGTGTCGGCTTCGGGGGTGGCTCCTTTCCAGGAGGGTGATGGGCACGGGGGCAGGACCCGGGGAAGTGCCTGGGGCAATTAAAGCCCAGCTTTGGGAATTGCGGCGCTAATTGGGGCCCTCCAGCCTAAGGAATTGGGGCTGGGAGGGGAACCGGGAAACTGGAGGATGTTGATTAAAAGTGATTTTCCTGCCTTTAGGGGGTAGGAGAGGGTGCTGAGGGAGGGGGGATGCTGAGGGAAAGCCTGAAGGAGGGAGCTGGAGGATGCCGGAGTTGGAGGATGCCGGAGTTGGAGGATGCCGCCCTCTCCCGCATCTCCCCCTCGCTCATCCCGCTCGCCCACGGCCTTCCCACTTTTCCAGCAGCAAAGCCTGACCTAGATACGGCCGGGAGCTCTCATCCCGCTTCCCGCCCCTCTCCCAGCGCTCCCGGCTCCCTCCTGGTCCCGCTGGGCGCTGCCGGGCGGGGAGAATCAGCCTGGTTCGGTGCCATGCCCCCGTCCTTGTCCCCGCTGTCCCCAGCCCCCGCTGCTGTCGGGGTGTCGGGGCCCGGGGGTGTCACGTAGGTGCCCCGAGGGTGCTCCGGGGGTACCCTGAGGATGCTCCGGGGGTGCCCCGGGGGTGCCCGTGGGCTCCGTGCCCTCCCCTGCCCCTGCCGCCTCCTCCTCCCCTGGCCAATCCCTCCGCGGAGCCGCAGATTATCAGATTTGCCATAATACTCTTATTTCAGCTTTCTTCGGCCATTCCCGGAGCAATCCCAGCCCCGGGCGCGGATCCCCATTCCCAGGGTGGGTCACGATGGGAATTTGGATCCGCTGTGCAGCCTCCTTCCTCCTCCTCCTCCTGCGCTCCCATGGCACCGAAACCCTCCAGAACTGGGATGGGGGCACCTGGAATTTCTCCTGGTCCCTATGGGATTGGGAGGGGCCGGTCACTTTCTGCTGGTCCCAGTGCAATCGGTGCGAAATTTTAACGGGATTGGGGAGATTTCCCTATTTTCCGAGCACGCAGATCCCGGGAGAGCCGGGAGGAGGGGGAGTGAGGGAGAACAAACCCAGACTGGGACATTTTGGGAGGAAATACCATTTTGGGGGGAAATACCAATACAATTTATAAATTTAATCTTGCTAATTAACTCCCGAACCACAACAAACCCGCACTCACCATTAATTTGATCCTGGGACAGAAACTTTGCCTGGAGCAGGAAGGGGGGGGAAAGAAGAGAGAGAAAAAACCAAACAGCTTCAAAATCTGATTTAGGGGCGCGGAGTGAGGGGTTGGCTCAGCCCGCAGCGCGTCACTCACCATGATTTTGGGGACAATCCGCGGGCTTTAGGGTTCCTGGCAGGAGCGGAGGCGGCTGCTGCCACTTTTGCTGTTGATTAAGGGCTAAAGTCCGGCAGCCCCGGGCGGAGGCGGCCGGGCTGTAATAAATACCCGCTGCCATGGCTACGGGGCCTGAGCCTGCTCCCAGCGCAGCTCCTGCTCCTCCCGGGAAAAGGGATCTTCCCAAGCCTCGGGATGGGGGTTTGGGGCTGTTTGGGGCCGCGCTGGTTGGGCCCAGCTTTGGTAATCCAAAAGAGCCGCACTGAGCTTTGCTGCTGGGAGAGGAGGAAAATCCAACCCCGTTGGAATTGGCTGAGGCCTCTGGGGAAGGGTGAGGGGGATTTGTGGATCTGCAGGAGGGTTTGTAGGGGATGGAGGTCTGGATGTGCCCCTAAAACACTCACGGACAGGCTGAGAAGGTTTAAAAGCTCTCCGGGGTTTTATTTATTAGGATGGAATACCCAGAGGGGGATGAAACACCTGGAGCCAGGCGTGGTGGACATCCAGACCCAAGGACAAAATTTGGTGGTCACACACGGACTGGACCCTTCCCAGTGACCATCCAAGGTCCCCGAACCCGCTGGGATGGAGCTGCTCCCTCCAACGCTTCCCGTGAGTCATCGAGCTTCTCCCAAATGTTTTTATTCCGTGTTTCCCTGGGAGCTTTCCCCTGCCGGGGCTGCATCACGCGGAGCTCTGACGGGAATTGCTCAAACCTGAGGGATCCCGGGGATGCAGCGGGAGCTCATCCCGGGGCTGGAGAAGGGGGAGCTGCTCAGGCATCACCCCCTCCCTGATGCTCCTGTTGGGCCGCGTTTGTGGGGAATTCTGAGGAATTCTCATGTCTGAGCGAGAGCTGAAGGTGCTGCTGCACAGATCCCTGGAGTTCAGCCACTGCCTGATGTATTTTGGGGGCATTTGTGGAGAACTTTGAGGAATTCTCACCTGAGTGAGAGCAGAAGGTGCTGGTGCACAGATCCCTGGAGTTCACCTGCTGCCTGATGGATTTTGGGATGTTTGTGGGGAATTCTGAGGAATTCTCATGTCTGAGTGAGAGCTGAAGGTGTTGGTGGAGAGATCCCTGGAGTCCACCCCTGTCTGGTGGATTTTGGGGCTGTTTATGGGGAATTGGCCCTTTTGTGAAAGCAGAAGGTGCTGCTGCACAGACCCTTGAAATTCACCCCCTGCCTGATGGAATTTGGGGTTGTTTGCGGAGAATTTTGTGGAATTCTCACCTTCCGAGCAAGAGCTGAAGGTGCTGCTGCACAGATCCCTGGAGTTCACCCGTCTGACGGATTTTGGGCTGTTTTATGGGGAATTGGCCTCTCCTACCCCGTTCCTGTGCGGGGCAGCGCGGGCCGAGCCCCGGGAGGCTCCCTGGGGCTGCAGGGAGCGGCTCCAAGCGCGGATCCCTGCCCGTGGTTGCTCCTCCGGGAGCAGCGTGGGAGGAGCAGCTCCGGCTCCGGGAGGGCGGGAGCTTCCCGGGAAACCACTCGCATTCCAGGCCGGGATGATGATGGGAATGTCGGGACTCACCGGGAGCGAGGAGGGATTTGGCGACCTGAGGAAGTCCAGCGTGGAGCTGGGTTGTGGAATTGGAAGGGCAAATCCAGGGAAAGCTGCTGTGTTAAAGTAAACCCCTTTTTTTGGGACCCCCCCCTCCCCGGCCTGGAATCATCACACAGCAGCTACCATTGGTCGGTTGGGAATTTATTGGAAATACATTAATCTACGTTAGAAAAACTAGAATTCTGGTTTTTTCCCACCCCTCCCCTTTTCAAATCCCTCTCAAATATCAAAACTCAGAAGCTCTCCTTGGCTGCGTGGAGGTTGTTCATGTGCAGGGTGTAGAAGGCCCAGGGCTCGGGGATGTAGATCACTCCAGGGTATTTCTTCCTGAGGATTTTGTCATTCCAGAGCCACACCACCCAGCCCGCGATGAGGAGCAGGGTGATGATGAAGGAGTAGAAGAGGAAGAGCCCATTGCTGTCCAGCACGAGCCCCTTCCTCTTCTGGTGCATCACCAAAGCCATCATGGCGAAGAAGGTGAAGATGTAGAGGATGAAGATCTGGCCCTCTGTCACCAGGTACCTGCCGAGGAAAAGCACCTCTGGTGATCCTGGGAGAGGAGAAACAGGGAGAGCAGCATTCCCAGCTTTCCTGGGATCCTCATCCCAACAAAGCTGTGCTGCTTCCTCTGCCAGATTCGTTTTCACATTCTGTATCTGTCATTGAACACCTGAGCTGTGGCCTTGGGAAGAGCATGGACAAAGGGAAGCATTCCCACATGGGAGATGCTGCCGGGCTCAGTTTGTGGCCGGGATTCTCCAAGGCAGAGCCTGAGCTGGATTCTGGCTCCACTTTGGGGATCTTGTGCTCATTTAGCCCCAAATTCACTGCTGGGGAATGGAAAATCCACTCCACTTCCAGCTGTCTTTGAAGCCAAGGATGGGTGTTGTCCTAAAACCATTGTTTGGGAAAAGGACTCTGACTCCTCCTGGAGCCAGAATTCCAGGGGGAAGGGATTTGCTTTGGATATGCAGGAAGTTGAGGGGTATCCAGGTGCTCTTTAAAAGCACAAATCCTTCCCACAGCAGGGAATTCCTCCTCGCTCTGCCCTGCCTGGGAGGCAGCGGGGAAGGAGGAATTGCACTCTTGGCTCTTCAATCCCACAGGAACTACAAGAGATCCACCCTGATCCACCCAGAGGAAGTGCAGGGGGTAACTGGGAGCTGACCAAATCATCTGGATGATTCTGAGTATCCCCAAGGCATTTCCTGTGGAAAAGCTGCCTCAGCAGGGGCAGAGGCTGCTGGAAATGGGAAATGGATCAGGCCTTGCTCCTGAGGCCACAGGAGAGGGAGGAGGCAGTGCCTGAGCACCCCCTGGGGAGCTGCCAGGAGCGTCCCCACTGCCACCAACCCGCTAGGACATGTGGGAGCACTGCAGAGACCTGGGGACCACCCCAAAATCACCAAGGAACTGCCTGGGAGCAGAGCCAACACTGCAGCAGGGCCAGCAATGGCAGCTGTGGCTGAAGGAACCTTCAAACAGGGACAGGAATCCTGCTGGGTGACCCTGGGGTTGTCCTGGGCAGCCCTGGGGGTGTCCTGGGTGACCCTGGATTGTCCTGGGTGGCCCTGGGAGTGTCCTGGATGACCCTGGGGTTGTCCTGGGTGACCCTGGATTGTCCTGGGTGGCTCTGGGGTTGTCCTGAGTGACCCTGGGGGTGTCCTGGGTGACCCTGGAGCTGTCCTATGAGGCCCTGGGGGTGTCCTGGGTGACCCTGGATTGTCCTGGGTGACCCTGGGGTTGTCCCAGCTTCCAGAGATTAAAGTGGCTGCAAATTTCCACGAGGTTTAATTTGAGTTTCCAGCCCTGCAGAGCCCTGGGGAGCCCCGGGGAATGGAGCAGCTCTTCCTGGGGGATTCCTGGGATATTCCTGGCTATCCCTGGGGTGTTCCCTCCTCATCCAGAGGGGACAGGAGCCACTCACCAGTAGTAGAGGCTGCTGGGCCCCATCAGGAGCACAGCAGCCACGGGCATCCTGCTCTGCTCTGCCACGGGGGTGAAGCAGCCGGTGAAGTAGATGAACAGGATCAGGAAAAACGGGATGTACCTGCAAGGATCAACAATTCCCAGCGCTGGGGGGAGCCTGGAATGGGGTTGAACCCCCCCCAAATCCAACCCACACCTGGAGCAGTTCCTGTGCTGAGCCTGTGGAGTCATCTGGGGATAGAGCAGCAGGGGAATCACACAAAGGGCCTGGGGGGGGGCTGGCTTTGTCCTGGCTGCTCCCAAGGCTCCTGCAGATGGGGAGAATTCCCAATCTCCAGCAGGAAAAGCCCCAATTCGCTGATCAGGGCAAATTCTGGGCTCCAGTGCTGCCCTGAACAATTCCAGTTGTTCCATTCCCCGGCTCTGGGAGCCCTGCAGGACAGCAGGATGTGGAGCAGGGTTCCAAAAACCCCACAGAGCCCTTTTTTCCTTTCAATCCATGGGGTTTCTCACTTCACATCACTCCAGGAACAGCAAATCAGCCAGGAGAGCCCGATGGGGACAGACTTCCCTGCACTCTGAGCAGCCCTGGGATTATCTGGCAGCAGATCAAGGCACAGCCAGGCCTTCCTGGGGGCTCAGGGTCGGGGTGTTTGGGGCACAGCTGGGGGTAGTGGCAGCCAGAGGAACCTTCTCTCCACCTGGATACCCCTGGAAGGACCAGCCCTTCCTCTGGCCCTACAGCTGCCCCACAGCTGCCACATCCCAGAAATATCCCTGACCAGAGGGGATTTTCCAGGGGCCAGATCCACTCTAATCCCCCTGGCCAGCGGAACATTATCCCCAGCCAGCTCTGGCTCAGGTTTTTTTTCCCCCTTTAAGCCCTGCCCTGCCCTTCCCCCTGTGCCATCCCAGGCCCTCGGGACTTGCTGGGCATCACTCACCACATGGAGTGCCCCAAGTACTCGTCGTAGTAGTAGAGCAGCTCGAAGGAATCGATCTGCAGCACGGCACAGGGATTGAACTCAGGGTTAGCAACAAGCACAACAATTCCGTATTTTATCCATTTTTATCTTTTCAACTCAGCTCAGCCCCTTACCAGGGTCTCAGGCTTGAGGTTCCTGATGATGGGGTTCTCCCTGACGGACAGGTGGTGCTGGTACCCGCTGAAGATGAGCCGGTGGTTCACCGAGTCTCCCACCAGGTGGATGCTGGCGCCCATCACGAAGGTGATGATGCTGACGTACACCATGGACCTGGGCAGGGTTTTGGGGGACCTCTCGATGAGCTGGAGGCACAGAGAGAGGGTGAGCAGCAGGAGGGGGCAGCGGGGACACGGCAGCAGAGTTTGGGGGGGGTTTGGTGCCTCTGCCAGAGCACTCAGAGCAGATTTCTGATCAAAAATGAGCAAAACCCATAAACGAGGGAGGAAAGGCCGTGGTTTTCCCGGCTCTGGAGAGGATCGGAAGGTTGGATGTGCCCTCCAGTGGCAGGAGAGCCTCCAGCACGCTCCACTCCTCACGCTTCCCTCCCCTTCCGGACACTTCGGGATTCTCCAAGTGAACGTTCTGGGGCTCTTTTCACTTTCTTCCCACGGGAATGGGATTCAGCTCCCAAGGGATAAGCTGTGTTTAACCCCACAGCCAGGAGGAGCTGGGGCCACTTTTTGGGCAGCACCTCCAGTGCTGGGCTCTCCCTGCCCCGTCTCGAACTCCTGGCACGCAAGGCTGGCTCAGGGCCTGGGACAAGCCTTGGAACAGGAGCAGGAATTCCGGGAAGCAGCTCCACACTCAGCCTGCAAAGCAGGGAAGACCTCCCGAGCCAGATCCCAGCTCCAGAGGTTCGGGATTGTCCCAGCGCTGGGATCAGCCAGGGCCACCCCCGTCCCTAAATCAGCTTTGCTGCCCTCCCCAGCCAGGGAAAAGCTCCTTATTTGTGTTTAATTTTGAGGCTTAACTTTCCCTTTCCCCGTGGCTGTGGCACGAACGTCACCGGAGGCACGGAGGACAAGGAGAGCACAAGGTCCTGGAGGGTGGGACACATCCAGGGAAACACATCCCGAATAACCACTGGAATTTTTCCATGGATGAGCCCTTGGTGCTGAGCTCCCAGGCAGCAAACCGAGCCCCGAGCCTGCAGAAAGGCCAACTCCCACATCCCAGATATTCCCGTTTTTCCACAAGCATTTAAAATCTCCCAGAATCTCGGGAGAGAATCATTTCCAGTTCAGGCCATAATTCAATTCCCAGCTAATGAGGGTTAAAATATATTTATAATTGCTTTCTCTTAAGTGCTTCATAGAGAAAGATTCCTAATGATCTGACAGAATTTAACCTCATGAATGGTTTATGTGATCCAGAGGTTGGCAGCTGGAGCCACATAAATTCCAGCTCCAGCCACAATCCCAATGTCAAAGACCAAGTGTAATTAAGCTCTGAACAATTCAGAAAATCCACTGCACTTCCAGCTGTCTTTGAAGCCAAGGATGGATGTTGTCCTAAAAATACCATTGGGGAGAAGGGCTCTGACTCCTCCTGGAGCCAGAATTCCAGGGGGAAGGGATTTGCTTTGGATATGCAGGAAGTTGAGGGATATCCAGGTGCTCTTTAAAAGGTGGCATCACAAATTCTTCCTAGAGTGGAGAATTCCTCCTCACAGGAGTTTGTGAATAACTAACAACCTAAAAACCCCAGAACCTCTGCAAAACTGGGAATGGGAAAGCCCTGAACATTCCCAGGGTTACCTTCAGCAGCAGGAAGGGTGTGATAACGTTGTAAGCCATGTGGAAATAATCCCCAGCACTGGGCTTGTTCAGAGGAAACCATTCCAGAGGGAGGATAATCTGAGGAGAGAGGGAAGAGCACAACATCCGTGATCATGGGTGAGGGACAGGGAGAGGGAAGATGTTTGGATTGCTTGGGAATGGCCAGCTGGATTTCAGGGGGCTGGCAGGGACCAAGCTGGGCAGCTCTTCTTGGAGCAAACTTCCCAAAAATCACCCTCTGGAAGTTTTCACTCCTATCCGTGCCCGGTGCTGGGAAGTTATGGGGCCGAGGAATGCATTTGGGATCCTGCAGCTGTGGATCTTCCTGATCCTGGGATCTGCCAGCTTCCAGGTATAAAAAATTCCATTTAAATGGAATGGCCACTTCTGCCTGCTCCAGCTGGAAGCTGCAGCCCCAAGCTCCAGGATACAGGCAAGGAACAGAGAAGAGCAGGAGGAGCCTCCCAGGTCCCTTTTGGTGTGAAAACAAAGGTGTGGAGAGATAACAGGGTACAGGATTCCCAGGAGACTGGAGCTGGCTTGGCCCCGGTGACACCAGAACAGGGTCCCAGCTCCTCCAGGACACCCCTTTGGAGCAGGGGACAGACCTGGGGATCGCCTGGCCCCGTCCCCTCACTCACCATGGCAATGGGGCGCCCAAAATCCAGCACCCAGTTCTGCAGGGTGAAGTAGAACCACAGGTCCAGGTGGAACGGGGACGTCTTGAAGGTGTCCTCGGCCTTCACCGCCCCGTGCCTGGAGGGGACAGAGGGACACGAAGCCGTGGAGCAGCTCTGGGAGGAGGCAGAGCTGTTATCCCACCCAGAACCTGTGTTTCCCTGGCTCTGGGATCTGCAGGATAGCAAAGCTGAGGACCAGGCAGGATAGAGGAGCACGAAGCTGTTGCCATCTCTGACCCGTCCCTGTGGGAAGACTCTTCCTGGTCTCTTCAGCAAGGTGAAAAGTGCTGAATAAAGTGCAACTATTTTTAACTTTTGCATGATGAAGCAAAATCCCAACTCCCAGGAGTTGAACCGAGTGCTAAAAATGCAGCGATGCCCGGTGGAATTCCAGCACCGGGATGCTCGGGATGCACCATCACCTTCAGCTCCTGCCCCGAACATCCTCTGCCTCTGCAGAGGCCGGATCCAACCCCGCTGGAGCCTTTCCATGAAATACCCCTCCAGCACCTCGGGACCGTCCCCTCCCTCCAGGAAAAGCTGATCAATCGCTCTCCTGGTGCCGAGACCAGAACAGGATCAGCGGGATCAGCCTCGAGCTTGGGCTGCCTGAGCCCACGGTCCAAAGGCCATGAAAGGTGTCCTGCCCATGGAACGAGAGGGTCTTTAGGGTTCCTTCCACCCCAAACCATTCTGGGACGATTCAATGAGCCCTGAGAGCTGCAGGGTGAGGATGGGGTACCCTGGGTGAGCTGGGAATGCTGCGGCTCCCTGGAAGAGGCTGTCGGACCCTGGATCGGCTGGGATAACCCAGGTAAGCCAGGATGCCCCGGACAAAGCCGAGGGGGAGAACCTTGGGAGACCCCGACCCTGGGGATGCCCCGGACCCCGCCGCATCCCGGCCGCGGTGGTAGCCGGGAAGGGGCTGGGCTGTCCTGGGGGCGTGGGGCAGGGTGAGCCGGGAGGATGGATGGGATGAGGATCCGCAGGGAATGAGGGGCTGATTTTCCCGTTCCCAGCCTCCCCGAGCCCCGGCCGCGCTCACCTGCCCGGGTAGAGCGGCCCGGCGGGCGGGGGGGACCCCGGGGCCGCGGCCGGGAACGGCCGGCGCCGCGCCGAGCCCTGCATGAGCCCGGNCCGGGCCCGCCCCGGGGGCGGGGGCAGCGCGGGCCCCGCTCCCTGCAGCGCTCCCGCTCCGCGCCGCCCGCTCGTCCCAGCCCTGCTGCTCCAAACGCCGGGAGAGCGGCGGCATCGCCTTTAACCCCGGGTGTGCCGGGCCGCGATGAGCTCCTGGCGGGGATCAGAGCGGGGAGAGGCTGGCTGGGAACGCTCAGGGCATTCCATGCAGTGGGAATGAGGAGTGGAGCTCCCCCTGGATCTGGCTGGCGACCACGAGCAAACGCTGCTTTTCCCGAGTTTCCGTGTCCCTGGATCACGGCACAAAGCGCAGGGACAGTGGGGCCCTGCTGAGCCGTGAGATGTGGGTACCCAGCTCTGTTCCCTGCCCCCGGTTTTGGCTGGATAAATCCATCAGGCTGGGCTGGCTCACAGGCAGGGGAAGTGGGAGGCAGGGAGGGGTCTGCACCCCTCGGGACTAAATTTGCATTCCCTGGGGTTTTGGGGTCTAAATCGGGAGATGCATCCTGCCATGGGCAGCGGCATTTTCCCAGGGCTATCCCAGGGTGCTCCAAGCCTCATCCAGCCTGGCCTTGGACACTTCCAGGGATGTGGTAGCCACAGCCGGGGCCTCACCACCCTCACAGGGAAGAAGGTTGGAGGCACCAAACCCCTTTGGCTCCTGGGCAGCTTGAGGGCTTGGTTTGGGCATGAAGGCTCCAGCATCCCTGGGATGTGAGCTCTGTGTGACCATTCCCTGTCCCCATTCCTTGGATGTGACATGGAATGGTAACAGGACAATCCCTAGGAGCTGTGGCACAGCCTTCCACTGAGGAATTCTGGTCTGGAATTCTGGGAGCTGGTCCCACCGGAGCTGAGGGGGCTCCCAGAAGCGGCAGAACTGAGAGTTTGTCCCTCACAAGGAGCAGGGGCAGCATCGCTGCTCCCTCAAGGGATCCTCCCCGTGCCATCCCTGCTCCCCCAGCAGGAGCACGAGTGGCACCTGGGAAAAATATCCCTGGAAAGTGGAGGAGATCATCAAGATAACGGAGCCCGGTTCCACTTAATCTTACCAGGACCCTGCTTGTCACCCTGTGCCTGACATGGGTACGTGGCTCTAAACAGCTGACCACGGCCTGCCTCGTGTCCCCTCGTGTCCCTTGGGCTCTCTGGGCTTCGGCTGCTGCTCCATGAATAATGCACATCCCACAAAGAGCTGCGGCTCTGGTTGCAGGACTCCAAATTAACAATTCATGGGGCTGAGACCGGATCCCCCACAGGACAATGGTGCAGCAGACGGGGCCCAGGGTGGTGTCCCCTTACTGCCGGTGGCTCCTGTGGCCATCGCAGTGTGGGGCACCTCCGGAAGGGCTGCCAGCAGCCAGGGGAGGTGGCCCAGCAGGGGGTTGAGGTGACAGGTGTGTGACAAGGCTGGTGGTGGTGTCCCCAAAACCAGGGGTGAAGGTCCTGCGTGTGCCGGGTACCACGGGCTGGGTGGGGTGGGGGCATGGCCAAGGTGATGGGAGCTGCTGGTTCTGGCTTAAAAAACCCAAACTGAACCAAACCCAGCCCAACCCAACCAACCCAGCCCAGCTGAACCCAGCCCAGCCAGCTCAGCCCGACCCAGTCCAGCTGAACCCAGCCCAGTCCAGTCCAACCCAACCCAACCCAACCCAATCTTGCTCTCCGCAACTCCCTGGCAGGAGGGGCCAGCCAGGAAGGGTCGAGCTCTGCTCCCAGGGAACAAGGGACGTGATTAGAAGGCATTTTCTTAAACTGCACCAGCTGAGGTTTAGGTTGGATTTAGGTTGGACATCAGGAGGGATTTCCTCACAGAAAGGGTGGTCAGGCTTTGCAAGGGGCCGCCCTGGGAGGTTTGGAGTCTCCATCCCTGGAGGTGTCCAAGGAATTCCTGGACGTAGCACTCAGTGCTCTGGGCTGGTGACAAGGTGGGCATCGGGAACAGCTTGAACTCAATGACCTTGGAGGGCTTTTCCAGCCTCAGTGATCGTGCAGTGGAAATGTGGATTAAGAGCTGAGGCGGTGACACGTGCGGCCTAGCACGTTATTGTGTTATTGTGTTTTACTGCTCGCTGTGGCGCTTGGAGACAGGCCCGGCGGTGTCCTGGCGGCGCTGCCTTGGCCTCGGCGGTGTCCTGGCGGCGCTGCCTTGCCCTCCATGCTCTGGAGCGCTTTTACAGCCCCGCTGTTTTTGCGATCCCGTCACCGCGAGCCCCGGAACGGCCGCGCTCGGCCGCTGTTGCCGGGCGGCCCCGCTGTGGGGGCGCGGCGCTGCGGAGCGGTTCCNCCAGGACGGAGCGGGCCGGGGCAGAGCCGGGCCGGCCCGAGCGGGGCCGTTGCGGGCGGCGGGGCCGCGCGGAGGCGGAGGCGGCCATGGAGGGGCTGGCGGGGTACGTGTACAAGGCGGCCAGCGAGGGCCGCGTGCTCACCTTGGCCGCGCTGCTGCTGAACCGCTCCGAGAGCGACATCAAGTACCTGCTGGGCTACGTGAGCCAGCACGGCGGGCAGCGCTCCACGCCGCTCATCATCGCCGCCCGCAACGGGCACGCCAAGGTGGTGCGGCTGCTGCTCGAGCACTACCGCGTCCACACGCAGCAGACCGGCACCGTCCGCTTCGACGGGTACGTGCGGCCCGGCCGGGACAGCCCCGGGCGCGGCCACGGCGGGGCGGGCACGGCCTGGGCTGAGGGGAGCCCGCTCCGGGAGAGCGGGGCTGGGAGGGCCGTGTGGGCCTCTTGCGGCTCGCACTGTTGTGGGGCTTGGTGGGGTTTGGGAGCCCTCTCCAGCTCAGAGTATTCCGTGACCTGGTGGTCCTTGTGGGGCCCTTCCAGCTCAGGGTTCTGGGACTTGGTGGTGCTTGTGGGCCTCTTTCAGCTCAGGCTTTTCTGTGACTTGGTGGACCGTATGGGCCCTTCTGTCTTAGCATTCTGTGATTTGGTGGACCTTGTGGATCTCCGCTAGCTCAGACTATTCTCTGGCTTGATGGACCCTTGTGAGTTCTTTCCAACTCAGAGTATTCCGTGACCTGATGGTCCTTGTGGGTCCCTTCCAGCTCTGTATTCTGTGACTTCATGGTCCTTATGGGTTCTTTCCAACTCGGACTATTCTGTGACTATTCTCGGACTATTGTGACCGTGTGGTCCTAGCTCAGAGTATTCCCTGACTTAGTGGTTCTTGTGGGCCCTTCCAGCTCAGATTATTCCATGACTTGGTGGTCCTTGTGGACCCCCTCCAACTCAGGCTATTCTGCGGTTCTGTGATTTAATGGCCCTTGTGGGCCTCTTGCAGCTCAGACTGTTCTGTGACTTGATGGCCCTCGGGAGTCCTTTCCAACCCAGATTATTCTGTGACCTGGTGGCCCTTGTGTACCCCTTCCAGCTCAGGGTTCTGTGATTTGATGGCCCTGGTGGGCCCCTTCCAACCCAAGCTGTTCCATGATCTGTGACCACTTCCCTGCCCTCCTCAGCAGATTTCCAGGAGGATCTGTTCCCTGATTTTCCCAGGCACAGAGGGGAAGCTGACAGGTTTGCAGTGCCCAGGACCCTCATTTCTGCTGTTTTTAGAAGTGAATTCATGACATCCCCACCTGAACATCGTGTGGGTGTTGGAGACCACAATGAGGTCACAGTTTGGTGATTTTGTGATAAAACTGCCCATGTGGTTAGAGATCCCACCTGATGCTTTATGAGCTTTTTCCATTGAGGAATTCCAATTATCCAATAGATGGATAATATTCACCACAGCCCAGAGAGGTTCTGCTGGGCCAGAGTGGCCTTTCTGGGACATTTTTGCTGCTGCAGGTGACAGTGGCATCGGGGAGGGGTTCTCACACAGTCCAGTTTTTACATGCAGAACCACTTCCCTGCGTGGTTTGATTTTTATTCCTTCCTTTTCCCTCCCAGCTGTTGTTTTTTTTTCCCAAGCAGAAGCGGGTTGAGAATTCCTGGGGTGAGCTTTGCCCGGAATGCAGCTGGAGGAAAGGCAGCACACACTGGATTTTTGCCTGGCTGGGCTGGGGATGTGTTTTCCACATCTGTGCCTGGCACAGATTAAAGGAGGAGTTGTCTGAGGCACAATGGATGCAGGGAGAGGAGGAGAGCCCATGTGATCCCCAGGGATGGTTGTGCCTCAGATAAGGTGGCTCAGCAGCTCCCCTCCTTCGGGCTTTTTCACTTGGAACCTCAACACACCAACAAATCCCCTCGTGCTCGTTAACAAAGCCTCCCTCCTGACTCTCCTCCTGCTTTAATGCAGAAATATTTTAATGGGATTATTTACAAAATCAGGGACTTCTTACTGGGAATTCTCTCCCAGATCTTGAAGAGCCTCTGGAGGAGCTGGATTTATGAACAGCCACAGCTGTTGCTGTTTTGGTACAGGAACTTCACCAAATGATTAAAAATCACTGTGAAAGTGAAATTTAAGCTGAACTTTGATGATATTTTAACTTTGGGGAACATGGCTGTTTGGACATAGGGAAATATTTGTCCCTCCTGTGTTTTTGGGGTGTGCCTTGAGGGTGTATGAACACTGCCTGTTTCTTCATTTTAATGCTTCAAAAACCAGGGAATGGGAAGGACAAACCCTTTCTTTTGTGTGCTGGGTCGGGGCATGAAAACAGCTTCAAACGAGGGATCTGTCCCCTCATTTCCCTGGTGTGTGTGAGGCCACCTTGTGACACAGATCTGTGGAACAGCCCAGCTCAGAACTTCTGCTTTCTTAGGGTTTATTTTCTTCCTGAGGTTCTGTTTGTGTCACCAGGCTGCCGGGCTGCTTCCCGGTGCAGGATCTCCAACACGGAAGCGCTGGCAGATCTGCAGCTCTGGGAGAGGGAACAGGGGAAGTGATCAGGAATTTTGAAGCCAGGTTTGCTGCCAGGGCTGTTGCTGGTGTCTGAATCAGGTTTTTTGTGTCAAAATACCCATTTTAAGGTTTTTCTTGGTCTTTAATGTGTCACTTTGTGCCACAGAAGTGATAATTTTAGAACTCTTCCTCCCAGACCTCCCTAAGCCGAGGCTGGAGTTTGTAAGTGGGATCTTCAAGGTGGCCAAATCCTTTGGCTGCTTTGAAGCTCCAACTTCCAACGCTTCTTCCTTTGGGAGCTCCATATGCTCCGGCAGCCTCATTCCTTGGCCGTGGTGGTCCCTGTGAGTTCCTTGAAATCCAGGAAGGGGCTGGCTGTGAAATACCCATTGGTGACTGGGTGTGGGATGCTTTTGGGAGAGCACCAACCTAATTCCCTGTCCCTGTCCTCCTGTTCCCAGCTTCGTCATTGACGGGGCCACCGCGCTGTGGTGCGCGGCCGGGGCCGGCCACTTTGAGGTGGTCAAGCTGCTGGTGAGCCACGGCGCCAACGTCAACCACACCACGGTGACCAACTCGACGCCGCTGCGAGCAGCCTGCTTCGATGGCCGGCTGGACATCGTGAAGTACCTGGTGGAGAACAATGCCAACATCAGCATCGCCAACAAGTATGACAACACCTGCCTGATGATCGCCGCCTACAAGGGCCACACGGACGTGGTGCGCTACCTCCTGGAGCAGCACGCTGACCCCAATGCCAAGGCCCACTGCGGGGCCACCGCCCTGCACTTCGCCGCCGAGGCCGGCCACCTGGAGATCGTCAGGGAGCTGGTCAAGTGGAAGGCGGCCATGATGGTCAACGGCCACGGCATGACGCCGCTCAAAGTGGCCGCCGAGAGCTGCAAGGCCGACGTGGTGGAGCTCCTGCTGGCTCACGCCGACTGCGACAGGAGGAGCAGGATCGAAGCTCTGGAGCTTCTGGGGGCCTCGTTTGCCAACGACAGGGAGAACTATGACATTCTGAAGACTTACCACTATTTATATTTAGCCATGCTGGAGAGGTACCGCGACAGCGAGAACATCATCGAGAAGGAGGTTCTTCCCCAGATCGAAGCTTATGGAAACAGGTCGGAATGCAGGACCCCTCAGGAATTAGAGTCCATTAGGCAGGACAGGGATGCCCTTCATATGGAAGGCCTCATAGTGCGGGAGAGAATCCTGGGCTCGGATAATATCGACGTCTCCCACCCCATCATTTACCGGGGCGCGGTCTACGCGGACAACATGGAGTTCGAGCAGTGCATCAAGCTCTGGCTCCACGCCCTGCACCTGCGGCAGAAGGGCAACAGGAACACCCACAAGGACCTGCTGAGGTTCGCTCAGGTCTTCTCTCAGATGATCCACCTGAACGAGCCTGTGAGAGCCAAGGATATCGAGAGTGTCCTGCGCTGCAGCGTGCTGGAGATCGAGCAGGGCATGGCCCGCATCAAAACCACCCCGGACGCCGACATCCACACGGCCATGGACAACTACGAGTGCAACATCTTCACCTTCCTCTACCTGGTGTGCATCTCTACCAAGACGCAGTGCAGTGAGGAGGATCAGTCCCGCATCAACAAGCAGATCTACAACCTGATCCACCTGGACCCGCGCACGCGCGACGGCTCCAGCCTGCTGCACCACGCCGTCAACTCCGGCACGCCCGTGGATGACTTCCACACCAACGACGTGTGCAGTTTCCCCAACGCCCTGGTCACCAAGCTCCTGCTGGATTGCGGTGCCGACGTCAACGCCGTGGACAACGAGGGGAACAGCCCTCTGCACATCATTGTGCAGTACCACCGGCCCATCAGCGACTTCTTGACATTGCACTCCATCATCATCAGCCTGGTGGAGGCCGGCGCCCACACGGACATGACCAACAAGCAGAAGAAGACCCCGCTGGATAAAAGTACCACCGGGGTGTCTGAAATCCTCCTTAAAACTCAAATGAAGCTGAGTCTCAAGTGCCTGGCTGCCCGCGCCGTGCGGATCTACAACATCAGCTACCAAAACCAGATCCCCAGGACTCTGGAAGAGTTTGTTCAGTTCCACTAGGCCGTGTCCAACCTTTTGTGGTGGTGCTATCCCGGGATGACAGCAGAATACACCCATGTCCACGAAGTTGTTTTTCTCCATTCCTTTGGTTTTGGGTTCCCCTGGATTCCGTCTGCAGCCGCGGCTCTCGGGTGGAGTTGGTGGAGGGCGGGGGTAGAAAAAGCCACGTTGTTGTCCTGTAGTTGAATCCGATGTTTGAGATTTTGGTCCTTTCTTTTTTTGATTAAAAGAATCGCTTCGTTAGCTCTTGGTTTTCTGAACAACACGAAAAGAATCCCCTGGGTAACTCCTGTCGAGTGTTTCGTGTCTGATACTCCCAAGTCGCAGATTGGATTTAAGCTCCTCGCAGTGAGGTGGGAAAAAAAAATTGGGAATTCTGTGGGAGTTGGTTAAAAGTGGAGTGTCCACAGCCAGAGCAGTGCATTGCTCTCATACCTCAGCGTGCTTTTATGCCTTTCAGCTCGTGCTGAAGATGTTGGTAACGTTTCCAAAGTGGTGTTTTGATTCAAAATTCCGTTTTTGAGCAGCAGTTATCAACAGCTACAGACGTGAGGGATGCTCCGTTAGGAAATGCAGGTGGAGATTCAGCTCTGAGGTGCTGAATTCAGTTATCGAGCTCTTCACTGACACTGCTCCAGTAAGTATTGAATAACCTATGGACAAAAAACTTCCACGCTGACCGAAAATAACCGGAATCATCGTTTTTTTTTCCGTAGCTCCGTCGCTCCTATCCAAACATCATGCATGGATCCCAAAAACTGGGTAGGGAATTTGTGTTTGTGTGTGTCCCAACATTTCAAACTGCTTTTAACTTGGGTTTTTTCTGTTGTTTCAATGCTCAACACGCACCTTTTTTTGACTCAAAGTCTGTCCAACTGCACTCTTGGATTCCAGATGCTGGATCTTCCTAACGGAGCAGTCTGTCGCCAAAGAGAGTCTTCCTTGAACCTGGCTTTTCCAAGAAGCATTGGAGTCTGTGCCTCCCTGAATTGGACTCGAGGATTTTTCATGGTTTTTAATTCCTTCCAGTAGGAAAAATCTCTTCTTAAAACTGATTTTTATGAAATTCTCCTCTCATCAACCTCTTTGCTGATGAGCGAGTGATTGTACGGGAACGTTGTTGCTTGAGAACTTCGGGAGAAGTGGCAGATGCTCCGGCAGGAAAATGTCACTTGTTGGGACAGGCTCCTGAAACCTCTGTTCCCTTCCCGCACAGCTTTTTAACCGTCAGGATGAACGAATGTTCCGTAGGGGTTTTTTAAAAACAATCCGGGTAGAACTTTCAGGCGAGATTTGGGCACACATTTCTATTTGTATGACAAAGAAATAAACATTGAATGTGGAATTAGCTTGGAATTCCTGATTTTTGTCCAGGGCTGAGCGCTGGGTGGTGTCTCCTTTGAGGGAAAAGCTTTAGGATCAGGTTCTCCAGAGGAGCTGTGGCTGCCACATCCTTGGAATTGTCCAAGGCCAGGTTGGAGCAGTCTGTGATAGTGGAAGGTATCATTTTCCTGAGGAGAGGATTCCAAAGCAGCAATGGAATTCCTGGCAGTTGATTCCCAAACACTTCCAAGAGGAAGTGCTGTGGGAGGAGCAGCTGATGGAGGTGTGTCCCTGGTTGTTATCCTGCTTCCCAATGAATTCCTGCTGTCTGGTGTCATGGAATGCTGTCCTGCCACCTTCCCTGTGCCACCAAAAGCTGGGAAAGGATAGGGAATACCTGTGGGTGCAGCAAAGTCCATCTCAGCCTTTGGAATTCTCCATGAACTGGATTTTTCTTTCCAAGCATTAAAAGTTGTGAGGTTGCCCTTGCTCGCTGTTACATAAAGCTCCTGATAAAATTCCTTGGAGCTTCCAGGTGCTGTTTTCCCTGGAAAAGCACAGAGTGAGGTCCCTGTGCCGGGAGGAGCCAGGTAGTGCCCGGGGTTGGGATGATGATGGAGCGGGATCAGCACTGAGAGAGGCAGAAATAAACCTGGCCCAGCTGAGCCCAGGCCGGGCTGGGAGCTGAGCCAGGCCTTGGAATCCCGATCCTGCTGTCCCCAGGGATCCAGAGGGGCAGAGCCACCCAGGGACCGGGAACAGCCGCACTCAAAGCCCGCCCTCGCTGCTGCCAGGGGTCCCAAGGGTCCTGGTGTGCCTGGAAATCCGGGATTCTTGCTGATTGCTTGGGAATATCTGAGGAGGTGAGCAGGAGGTGGCGCAGGTGCATCCTGAGCTCCACAGAAATATGGGAGTTGTGTCCTGGAATGTTCCCAGGTATCCCGAGGGAGAGGTGCTGCCTTGGCATGGCACGGGAGGGGCACCAGGCACTGGGAGGTGCTGGGGGTGGGTGAGGAGGGTAGAAATATATA
>VZRV01003651.1:33147-57006 GCA_013398115.1 Falcunculus frontatus | reverse complement strand
ATCCCATCCCTCCCCTCTTTGGGATAAGGTCAAAACCAGCCCTTGATTTTAACTCTGTTTAACTGCGCCTCATTTATCAGGATAATTATCCCAATAAAACTTCCTGCTGGCCCATCAAATCCCATAATTTATGGCCTAATCCTATTTACAGCATCCGAGTATCGCTGGGGGGTAGGACAGGGAAGGGGAGACCACCGTGGTGGGATCAGGAGCACACATCCGCCGCTGCTGCCGGCTTTTTGGCAGCTGAATTTCCTGGGATGTCTCCACCTGGAGCTGGAAAAGTTGGTGCTTTGATGAAGGAGGGCCCTGTTAAAACCTCACACGGAGTTTTCCAGGCTCGGTGTCTGGTTTTGAGGGGCCTAATCCAGGGAATGGGGGAAAAATTCCCGCAATCCAGAAGGTGAAAAGCTTCCAGTTGGATTCTCCGAAGCGGCTCGGCTGCGAAGGGCAGCCCAGATGTGCACAGATGTGTCTGGGGCTGCAGCTGCAGACAGGACAGGGGGGTGGGAGGGGGATGAATTCATGGAAAAAGGGAAAGTTGGAGGCGGAGAAGGAAACGGCTCCGACAGGGAAAGCTCCGTGGGGCTCCCCTGCCCCTGCACGAGCCCAGATTGATCCCAGGAGCGTCTGTGGGGATGGGGAGGAATCTCCACAAATCCCGGCACAAACTATGCCGAGGTTTAGTGTGGAAAATGGGATTTTGGAGAGGATGAGCTCGGGGTTGATCCCAGAATGGCTGCGAGGGTCTCCGGGGGCTGTTGGAGTGAAATTTGGGATTTGGTGGCTTGCGGTTTGCTTTAGACTTTGCTTCCATGGGGGTTCCCAAATCCAAGGGCGAACCGAAGGGCAACTCCTAAAGCTGGAGCAAAGGGACCCCGATCCCAGATATCTCCATGGTGGAGAAGGGGCTGGGATTGGGATGCTGGGAATTCTTGGAGAGGACTCTGCCCCACAGTGACCCTGGCTCTGACCCCAGCTCCGGGAAGGTCCCACTGGAATCCCGGGAGGCGTCGGCTCCGCTCCGGAGCTGGGTGGATCCTCAAAGGCAAACACGGATCCGGGAGCTGCTTACCCAGGGCGGAGGTGCCACACATCCCTGGGCACGACACGTTCCCTGTCCCTCCCTGGCACAAGGATGGCACCACAGAGGATGCAGGAGCTCACCAGGGCTCAGGTTCCCCCCTCTGCCCTTGGGAATTGTATCCTGCTGTATCCCAGGGTTCCACACCCACGAGATGGGGGGGGGTCTTGGCTTGGCAGAGGCATGGAGAGAGCCGGCTGGGATCCCATGGAATTCAGCATGGGAGAAATCCAGGGGAGCCGGGATTGTTTAGTCTGGAGAAGCGAGGGCTGAGACGGCTGCACATTCCTGCAGGAAGGAGGGAGCAGGGAGAGGAACCATCAGGAGTTGGGGGGGGGGAATTACTTCTAAGGGAAATTAAGGATTTTTGGCCAATTTGCTGTTGGCTGCAGGATGAGAAGACAAAGATTCAGCCCAGCCTCGCTCGGGGAGGACAAGCAGACGATCCATGGGATTTCTTCTCCCTGTCACTGACACTTTTTTGCAGGAGGAGCTGTTTTTCCAGCTTCTCCCTGCTCGGGAAGGGCTGAATTCCCTCTGGATCAAACCAGCTTCACAGGTCAGAGCTCAGCTGTAAATCCTGACCCTAAAACCCGAGCTGCTCCTTCCCTTCCAGCCTGGAGCTGGGATCACTCTCCCCAGGAACTGCAGTGCCCGGACACCCTTGGACCAGGTGCAGCCACAGTTTTTTGGGAAAGCTGGAAATACTGGATGAGTTTATCCCAGTACAACAACCAGGTGCTCCCTGGAAGCTTTGTGGGAATCAGCCTGGCAGGATCCCCTTTCCCAAGGTTCATCAAGGATTTAACATTTACTAAACGAGGACCCTTCTGCTGATGGGGGCGGATCTTTTCCGTGGTGGAGGAGAATCCCACTGCTCCCTTTTCCCAAGAAACTGATGAGAATCCATAAACTGTCAACTGCTGGCTCATGTCCTGCCTGGACACAGTGGAATAATGACAGGACCTGCCTGGACACTGAGGAATCACAGCAGGACAGGGAGCAGCAACTCCAGTTCCTCCTGGAGCTGCAGCTCGGAGCAGATCCGTGTTTATCCGGAGCTGACGGCAGCTCCCGAGCACGGACACGTCCCTCCCTCCCAGGCAGGACTCGGATGAGGCAGGAGAGAGGCCATCAGGAATTTAATGGAACTTGGCACTGGAAACTGTACAACATTTACAGAGAACCACACACTGTGTCTATGTACACCCTCTGCCCATTCCCAAAGTTCCTGGCCGCACACGTGACAGGCACTGACAACCCCTGGATGCGGAGTCACTGCTCCCCAATCCTGGATTTCAGGATATGGCTCCCCAACCCCGGATTTCAGCTCACAGGGATTGCAATACCACTCCCCAAACCTGGATTTCAGGGATGGAGGGATCGCTGTCAAAGGACAGGGACACCCCTGTAGGGCTCAGAGCTGTCACCACTTTGTTTCCCAAGCTGGATCTTTCCCTGGATTTTTCCCTGGATCTTTGGACCACTACAAGATGGCAGTGCTGCCACTCTGAGTATTTACAACCACTCCCTCTCCTCTCCTCACACCTCCAACGTTTCCTCTCCTCTACCTTTCTACCACATGCAAGAACCCCTTGGTTGCCTCCAAGTCCTGCTTCCCGTTGGGAAGCATTTCATTTCCAAAAGGCAACAAAACCATGGAATCTACCTTCACTCCCTGCTATCCCCTCTACTCACTGCTCCCCAAACCCTTTTACAACGTGCCTACAACCTTCCTACACCCTGGAGTAAAGCAGTTCTCTTTCAGTAGTGTCTCCTCCCAGCCCATGGATTGCTCCAGGGTGACGTGAGGGACAGTCAGGACGTCACCCCTCGGAGCACGAAGGATCAAGTACTTGAAAGGAAATGCCAAGTCTGAGTGACAAAAATACAAAAATAAAAAAACCAACCAACCAAAGAAAACAAAAAATAACCCCAAAAGCCCAATCCCAAACTGAAAACAAAACTAATAAAAAAATTAAATAGTTGGCAGGATACAAGAGTGAGACTGAGGAATGTACAAAGGGCACACAGAGATCAAAGATTCCAGTAGGTGAATTGAGAACCTGTTGAATTGGGGTCTGCTTTTTTAGGATTTTTCCCTGTTGAACATGCAAATTTGCAGGAATTCCCAGAAGCACACACCAGTGTGACTTCAAGTGTTGAGTCCTTTAAAGGACTTTGCAGTGTTGATCAAAACCCCCTAGTGCTGCCCAAAATTCCACGTTTTTCTTTTCCAGCCTCCACCACGGCCGTGGAAAACTTTCAGGAACCCCAATTTGCTCTTCAGATCTGCCACGAGGGTTTTGGAAATCCCTCATGGAGTTTAAATGTAAAAACAGACCCCAGTTCAACAGTAACTGAACACCAGTAGCTGCCATTCCAACATAAACCCAGGATCAGATCCGTGGAGCGGCTCCGAAGGCGCTCCCGGTACAAAAATGTACACGGAATTATTTATAAATTAACAGTTTTCCCCCAGGATGCCACTGGGGCTCCTTTTTTTCCTTACACCAGCGTTTCTTTCCGTTTCCCACTGAGCTGCTTCTCCCTGGATTTTCTGTGCCCGGATGAGGTTCTGTGGGATTTCACCCCTTTGGCTTCCTCCAAGTCCAGGACGGAGCCGCACTCGGCCGCGCTCTCATCCAGCTCCATCTCGGATATTCCCGAGCGGCGCTTCTGGGCTGGGATGTTGGGCACAGAGGGGTTGTTCTCCTCTGACTCCTCGCTCAGCTCTGGCAGCTCCTTGAGCTCAGAGGCAGGAATGTTCCTCTGGAACGGGGCGATGGCGGTGCGGATGCAGTTCACCCACTGCTGCTTGTGGAAGACGTCGTTGGCCTGCAGCGTGTGGGACTGGCCCAGGCTGGGATCTTGGAAACGGACTCGGAAAATGTTCTTGGCTGGAGATAAACAGAGGGCAGAGCAGATCAGTCCCGAGTTGATATTTAGAGATTCCATTGGTAGGTCTGAAATCCCAACAAAACCCCCCTCCAAATCCCAAAATCCAGCAGAGACACAAAGATGTTTCCTTATCCAAGCCCCAGCTGTGAATCCATGGCCACCATGGATGAGCTGGTTGGATCCATACCTTTATCAGAATTTCCAAAAGCTCCTCGGAAGGAGCCTCCCATTTTGACATCTCCATCCTGGAGGTCTTCAAGGAGCAGCTCCTGGACAGGGATGGGCTGGCGGTACACCTGGAACGCCTGGCGCTCGTTCCGGGTCACCGGCCGTGTCAGCACCAGGATGTCTTGGAAGAGGAAGACGTAGAGCTTCTGGAAGGGAACACATTCCAATATGCACTCTGAATTCCATGAGGTCACACATCCTGTGGGATTCAAGGCCACCTTATCTGCAGTTTCACCCACGATAACTTTTGGAGTCTCCTGTGACAATGCTGAGGTCTGGCACACACCAGGATTGCATCAGCGGCTTTATTATTTTATGGATCCCTAGAAAGGGAATTATCACTCCCAGATGCCAGAGATAGGATGATCAGGAGCAATATCTTTCCTGAGAGCATGGAATGCCTCATGTGCAGGAGTAAAACAGCCAAATTAAACAAAAAAAAACCCCCTCAATCAACAAAGAAAACACAAAAAGATTTGAGGTTTAAATCAGGACAAAAGGCAGCAAAGCCTGGATGCAGTGGGTGGGAGAGAAACTCCAGGCAGCCCAGCCCAAAGCCAACCAGGCTTTTGCAGGAACCCTTTTGTTTGGAGAAGCCAGGGCTGCTAATGGGGAATGTCAGAGTACCTGGAAGTAAACAGAGGCAGGAAATCCCTCTGGATGGAGAGCACTTTCTATGGGCATTCTGTGCTAATTATTTTCCAGCTTCACAATTGGCTTTGGAAAGCTGTCAGCAGGAAACTTTCCCTTACACCCTGAAACGAGGCTGCCTCCAAGGGATTTCCCCTTTGCTTTTTTATCCAATGTTAAAACTATCCCTAAGAATGGAAGCTCCCAGTCCTGCTCTAAGAGTTTAAACCAGCTCTGAGGGAAGGTTTGAGAATTAATTAGTACAAAAATGAGGGACTTACGTGTCCATTTTTATTCTTCAGCTCCCCGTGGCACAGTAAAGCTTTGCTGCCCTCAATCCTTGGATCCTTCTGCTTCTCATCCAGGTATTCCAGCTTGTCAATGTAATACTGGCACTCAGACTCGCCCTTCTTCAGGTTAATGTCAGAGAGGACTCCTTGGATTATGGATATCTAAAAACCCAAACAAATGATTCAGAGTGGTTAATTGCTTCCCTGTGTGACCTCTCCTCGTGCTCCTTCAGAACTCCAAAGGATGCAATCCATTGTGGATTGATTCCTCACTTTCCCTCTCACAGATTTATGCCCTCAAGAAAACCCTCCCTGGGAAGTGCTGAGTGTTTAAGGGACATTTCTGGAGTTCTCAAACAACATCCTTAAGTCAGAACAAGCACAAGAAAACCAGGATTACTCACGGCTTCTTCCAGGATGTGGATATCAGGATGGTCTTTGGGAGTGTGCCTCAGGATCTCCTTGAGGAGCAGGGGGTATTTGACCAGGCGGCTCCGGGGGATGTCCAGGAAGCTCCAAAGGTCCAGCTTGCGGCTGAAGGGAGACTCCAGGCAGCGCTGCAGGAAATCCTGGACTCTCCTGTCCTGCTTCTTCTGATCCAGGAGTGCTTTGGCTGCCAGCTGATTGCTGCAGTAGCCTTTGTAGGCGTGGAGTCGTGGTAGCTGCAGGGAACAGAGGAGATTTAGGAGTCAGATTCCCTGTGGGAAAAGCAGATGTCACTAAGGAGTCAAACTCACGGAGTTCTACAGCCCTCACCGGGATATTTTTCCCAATATAAAAATCTAAGGGAGGATCTTGTGAGGAGAACGAGCACATGGAGACTTTGAAGCTCCCAGTGTTTGGGATTTGCAGGGATAACACTCCTGGAATCACACTGGGACAAAGAGTCCAGGAGACACAGACATTTCAACCATAAATCAGCAAATCATTCCGAGTCCCCAGGGTGAAATCAGGGCCCATTCCAGCCACCAGAATCCCATTGTTTTCAGCATTGCCAGGATTTCCCTTCCAATCTCGCACTCAGGGCCACAAAAGCCCCAGAGCTTTGCAAATTCTGGCTTTAAACCTTCTCTAAGCTCAGTTTCAGCCCGTTGATTCCAAGTTCTGAACTCACCCACTTCACAAGGATGGGCCCAATCTGCCCCACTGTTCCATCTGGTTTCGTTGCTTCTCCCAAACTTGCCAGGAGGTCTGGAATGGAAACAGAAAAAGAGGAATTGCAGCAATGCCCCAATGAGTAACAGGAGAAAGCAGAAGGGTTAAATCTTAGTGAGCACAAACAGCCAGCTGCTCTTACCTTCATGCAGAGGAATGTAGGAATCCAAGTCCCCAAAAATGTGGGTGAGTTCCTCCTCAGACATGATGGAGAGTTTCAGCATGGGATCGTGGTAGGCCTGCAAAGAACAGCACTATTCAAATATATTCAAATATATTCCAATCTGCCAGGCCCCAAAGCTGATGGTTTAAATCTAACGGAATCTATCAGGTGCAAGAAGTGAAGCCAACAGAAAGAGTAACACAGATTTGAAGCTAAAAGATTCCCAAAGGGTTTTCCTGTCTTAACTATTCCTGTCTGGGAGAGGGAGTCCCCAGGCAGCTCTGCACAATCCTTTTATGGCTGGGTTTGGTGCAATCACACCAGTGCTGTCCCACTGCTCACGTCAGCTCTCTGGGCCAGCTTTCAAACTGGGCATTCTGGGGCTGATAAAGCTCCCACGTAGCGTTTGCAGGGGCAAAAAAACCTCATTATTCTCTGGAATGTCGTCACTGACTGCAGGAACAATCCCACTCACCTTTCTGGCCAGCTTCAGGTCTTCAATCAAGTCCTGCTCTCCCCTGGACATTTCATATATGGCCTGGGAGGAAAGGGATAAAACATCCTGAGTTATTTTACATTCCAGTCTTTCTCAGAAAGAGCCTTTCAGCTCCCATAATGTACAGCCTGCCCTGAATAGGGCTTTGGCCACCCCAATCACTCGGTGGCACCTGGGCATGACAACCCTGAGTAAATCTGCTTCCTAGCCCTGAGAAAGCAGCTTTGCTTCCAACTCTGTGAAAGCCCTGATACCCCTGCACAAGCCAAATTAAATATTGGAGCCTTTTAAATCACTGCTTTTACCCAGGCGAGGCTGAAAACACAAAACCCCCAAAAGCACAGAGGTCAAATCCCAGGCGGCTTCCGGCGGCTTCTGTGCCGTCTCCAGAAGATTTGTCTAAGAACTCCAGGAAAAAGGCAAGCCAAGGCCTTGCTGTTTGGCTTCCAACCAATTGTCAGGAGCTTTAGGAGAAAGACAGCTGGCTCTGTGAGGAACCTGCTGTTGGGTCGGCTGCGGAGCAGCCAGAGGGGCCGGGGTTGGGATTTCAGGAATGCCGAGCACCCCCGTTGAAAGTCTGGCATCTCCGAAGGGTCAGAGTGGGGAGATGAATTCCCCAGTGACTCCAGAGAGGAATCCACCTTTTCCCATGGCTGCTACAGACATAAATCTGAGCTTTAGGTGCAGAGGAAGGTGCAGCCCCCCCCCAAAGGTTGTTACTCCTTTCCCAGCAAGGGCAGGGACAAAGCCAAGGCTGCCTTTCCCAATCCCGTTTTTCACGGACAGCTACCTCCTGGCGCTTGATTTCTTTGGTGCTCAGGGATTCTTTCATGTTGACATCCAACATTTCAGACCAAAGGACACTGTTCCTTCTCTTAGGGGGAGTAGGAGCAGCAGATCTGCTGCATGACTTCTGGGCACAGCTGGGGGATTTGCTGTCACTGCGAAGGGCGAATGACTGCAGGGATTTAAGAAAAATATATAAAAATATTAAAAACAAATGTGGGGAGCCAACATTTCAGAAATATTACAGTATTATCCATCTCCCTCCCAATCCTTCATCCTCCTGGGCTGTCCAGGGCAGGAAAACACACCCAGACACTTTTCCTCAGATAAAGGAACACTTTAATCAAGCTGCTGAGAAAGGCCAGAGCTTGGCAAGGTTTTCCATGCCCCTCTCCCTGCACTGATCCGCTGGGGAGGAAGATGGGAAGGCAAAGCTTGGGTTTATTTCCAAGGTATGAGGAAGTAAATAAACGAGGATCATAATTGTCCCTATGAAGAGGTTAGTCAGGAACCACTTGAACTTTGCTCTAGTGTTCTGCAGGGTTCCTAAAAGCCAGACGTGCTCTTATCTGCAGGTGTGAGCACAGAGCTCCCTGGAAAACACTACCCTGACAGTGCTGGGCAGCAAGGTCAGCTCACATCATGCTGTAGCACACGTGTGCTGAGGCCTGGGACAGTTTATCAGCTCTTTATCTGAAGCCGTTTATTTTATTTACTGCTTAACCTGTTTATCCAGCAGTTTATACCTGTGAACTCCTGAGGTAGCACTTTTCATTCCAAAGGCCTAAGAAAATTCATGGAGAGTTTTAAGAGACACCTCAAAAATCCTGTGGGGTGCCTGTTTACCCCACCCAACCAACTTCTTCCCCAAATCTCCAAATGTGAGGAGCCAAAGGCTCTGTTTTTACCTGGATTGTCTGCCCAAAGCGTCGAACTGCCCCATTTCTGACAGGAGAGATCAGGTTTGCCAGGGAGGTGACTCGTGCTAAGGGCCGGACCCGTTTCGTGCTTGGCTCCTGCAAAGCAAGCAGAGAACAAATTGTCCTGGCTGTGCCTCCCTCTGAAATTTCTCAGGCAGGTTTCAAAAGCACAAACCCACTTAAGGAGGGGGAAATGCAGCAAGGAGAGAGTTTGGAAGCAGCCATTCATCTTTAAAGGCTATAAATATTTGTCTGAACTTTAAGGCTGCAATTAAACCGCAGAGGTTTTGCCCAGTGTTAAAAGAGGTGAGAGAACATCAGTGAGAATTCAAAATAGGGCTCCAGCAGGGACTGTTATGCTTTGAACAGAAATAGATTGAAGTGTTCTCTGACACTCTGTGGCGGCTAAAGAAGGAGCTGGGACCTGCTTCTCCATTTTCTCATCTTTTCCTCTGGAGAAAGAATGTGTTTTTCCATTTTATTCTGGAGAGCAGAGCAGCAGTGGGGGCCCAGCACGGCCTCAGCAGCTCCTTTAACAAGCAGCAAACAACCACAGGCTGAACATTCCTGTGAGGGACACGCACACACGGGGCAGATAAAGTTTAAAACCTTCAGTTTACAAAGTTTCCTCCTCCTCCTGCTCTTCCCCACCCCCTGCAATCGCTGTAATTTTTCTTACACCTTGTTTAGATTTGAAAGTTGGAGCTTCTGCTTTTCTCCACCACTAATCCCTGTCGGGAGCTCAAGTCTGTCCCGACCCAAACGCTGCCAAGAAAGAGGAAACGCCCCTGGAAAGCTCCTGCTGCTTCAGTTTTGAAAGTTCTGTTGGCAACTCGATGTGTTTGACATCAAAAATATTGTGTGGTGAGGGCTGGGCAGGAAAGGTGTGCACAGGGGGAAGCTGGGAAGAGATGGGCTCGGAGTTAAGGCTTGGAAAAGGCTGGAGGATTGTCCTGGTGCTCCCAAACATCTGGCAGAGGGATAGACATGACTCATCCTCATGAGACTGCTCAGCACAAAGCTCACATCAGCAGAGGGAAGCAGCCTCCTTTTGGGTTCATCTCAGTTAAAATTGGTTAATTATTGAATTTCTACTCTTTCAAAAGGCA
Source organism: Falcunculus frontatus (assembly GCA_013398115.1). Taxonomy (NCBI): domain Eukaryota; kingdom Metazoa; phylum Chordata; class Aves; order Passeriformes; genus Falcunculus; species Falcunculus frontatus. Next base: position 47,244 of record VZRV01003651.1, on the reverse strand, counting down.
GAGACTGTGGAGGCTGCTGAGGACGAGCTCTGCGCTGTCTCCATCCCCAGCCCAGCTCGGTGGCCAAACCCTTTGCTCAGAAGTGACAAATGTTGAAAACAAAACCAGAAAAAAAAGGGGAATAGGAACACACAGAGCTGGATTCCAGTCATGAGGCTGAGGCAGCATAAAAGCTACGTATGTGTAAGATCTGATTTCAGCAACTCGACCCGAGGAGCGGCCCTGCCCACACGCGGCGTTGAGCAATAGACGAGGAGGAGGAGGAGGAGGTGAGCTCACCCTGAGTTCAGCCTTCAAACTTGCAGGGGGGAACATGAAATGAAACAATTTATGAGCCGTGCAGGAAGGAAAGACGTCTTGGCACAGCACAAAGCTGTGCTTGAAACGTGTGGGGAGTGTCAGAATTAGGAGGTTACCATAAAAATGGGGGAAAGCTGTAAAAGAGTCCTCAATCACAGGATCCTCAGCTGGGTTTAAATGGGACACCAGGAACTCTTCCACTGAGCTCAAGACGGGGACAGTCAAGAAAAGGCTGGAAAGTTAGGCCAGGCTCAAAGACAACACGGAAGCTTTAATTTATTGCAGATGTTTCTGAGTGGAAGAAAAGGGAGGTATTGACTTCTAGAAATTCATGTATCAGTGCAGTAGGATAAAGGGACACGGGCCAAGAGGAGCTTAAGAAAGTGCAGGATTGAGGCAGGGAAGATCCAGACACAAAGCCACCCACGGCTCTGGCAAGGCCAGGGATATAAATAGCCTGGAAAAGCAAAACGTGACACTGAAAATGAATAGCAAGAAACCTCAGGCCACGGGGAAGCTCGAACAAGTCACTGGTGAAGGGTCAGTGCTGCAGCTTTGCAGAGATCCAGTGACAGGGCCGGGAGCCCAGGGCCATGTGGGAATGTGGGAATGCCTTCCCAGCACATCTGTGCCCGCCTGAAGTGACACATGCACGTGCCCAAGGGCTGGCAGGAGGAATTCCTGAATTCAGCTTAGCAAAAAGTCGTTTTTCCTCTCTTAAAGGAGGAAAAAAAAAATCCCACTTTGTGTCTGAGTGCTGCTCAGACATGGCTTGACTGCCAAAAAAAAGCATCTGGTTCTCCTTCTCCTCCTGAGTGCTATCGTTTGATGCAGAGCAGGGAGGAGGAAAATAAAATCCCTGTTTTTGGAAGCTCTCCCTTCCCTGAGCTCTGTGTTTCAGCCCGGGGTCATGGACTCCCCTTCCAGCCCGGTGTAAGCCGAGACTCCGGGCAGTTCATACTGCGGATAACTCGGGCTCAGGAGGGGTTTTTTTTAGCTCTGTACTTGCAAACAATGACTCTCCTGTCTCCACGCCGTCTTCCTTACAGGAGCCAGATTACAATAAAGTCTGGGAGGTTTCTGTAACAATCCAGGGGTGTTACAGCACCCACAGATAATTAAAACCCAGCGGGGTCAACAGTTCCATCGGGATTTTTTTTTTCCATAGGACTCTTTATTAGAAGTGAATTAATACATCACGAGCACAGCCCCTAAAGCTGATTTTGTGCCAGGCGAGATTTCACACTCCTGGAATTCCTTCAAGCGCTTCTAAGTGCAGGTTAACTCACGAAAAGATTGCACCTTGCTCGAAAGAAACCCGGGCTTTACTTTTGAGCAAGGTTTTCTTGCAGCAGCAGAACGCCCACAACCTTTCCCCTGTGCTGGGTAATAATTAGTGGTTTTTACAAGGATCCCTTACTCGAGTGCAATGTCCTCCACCAGCACGCACTAAAACACGGTGACCAATGGCAAAACCACGCGCGGCCAAACTTTTCCTACTGAGCCAATTCAGCAAAAAGGGCATTTTAGTCAGCAGCCTGAATAATTCCTGCCAGAAATCATCACCACCTGACCACCTCGATGGAAGATTCACACGCAAGGGGCTTGCTGAATCTCAAGCTGAACAATCCCCAACAATTTCCAAATCCAACAGCCCGTTCCCGACCAAGGGACACCCACTGATAACTCCAGTGGCTCTTGAAGCGGCTCAGAGCGAGAAGTGTTGGCTCAGGCGATTAAGAATTAGAGGCGATTTACTCCCCTCGCAGAGATCTGGTTTATGTTATTTCTCCCCCAACATCTGCTTTCCCTTTTGCACAATGAGATTGCCCAAGTTTGGCTGTTGCAAAGGCAGGATTTGCAGAGGTTGGTGACTCGGCGCTGAGCCCTCAAACCCCAGCGACGTCTGGAGACGCCTTTTTTAACTTTTCCACCTCATCTCGCCACTAATCTCGGCAATAAACCCAGCCCAAGGCAGCCGGGCCCTACCTGGCTGCTGAACTTTTGCTCCTGTCGCAGCAGGAGGCTTGGGAACACCTATCAAGAGCGCAATTATTGCCATCTGCATAACAACACGCGATAAAAATAACAATACTTCAAGAAAACAAACCAGCCCTCAAAAGCCTGACAAAACCCACGAGGGGGTTTTTTTTCGGTTTAAGTAGCAAACAAGCACCTAATTAGGAAAAATTCTGTCAGTGGAAAGAGCGCTGAGAGACACAGGCGCTTTTTTAATGAAAACAAGCGACTTTTAAATGAAAACAGGAGAATTTTTAATGAAAAACCACCTGGGAAGAGAGGGGTCAGGTGAGGCACGGAGATTGGTTTTGGGTCACTTTTTGGGGGCTATGAGCTTAAATATATTAAAAAAAAATATATACAATGCATAAATATGTATATAAAAAAGATATATACATATACATGGACTTAAACATATATGTAGTTTTTTTAAATCGCTGGGTGAGGCGCCGATACTGGGTCTGGCTGCCTGGTCCCACTCTTTGGGGGTTACGAAGGTAAATATATTGCACATATATATATAAAAAAAATATATGTGTGTGTATATATATATNTCTGGCTGCCTGGTCCCACTCTTTGGGGGTTACGAAGGTAAATATATTGCACATATATATATAAAAAAAATATATGTGTGTGTATATATATATATATATATATGGACTCGTATATATATATACACACATTTATATGTAGTTTTTTAAACCGCTGGCTGCCCCGCGCTCTGCCCGCCTCGCCCCCTCCCCTCAGGCGTGGAGAGCGGGAAGCTGAGGGGGCTGAGGGGATTCCCCCTCCCCACTCTCCCCTCAAACAAATCCCCTTTTTTTCCTCTCTCCCGCTCACCTCCTGCTCCCTGAAGTGCTGGTTCTGCGCGTCGATGACCCGGATAGTCCTTTTGATAGGCAGCAGCCCGCCGAGCTCGTCGTGCGCCACCATGGCCGCAGGAACCCCCCCGATCCTCCCTCAGCCCGTGCTCATCGCGTTCTGCGGCCAGCGCGCGCCGCACCCCCAACCTCACCGCAGGGGGCGGGGCCAGCGCAGAGACCACGCCCCTTTTGGTGCAAACCACGCCCCCTCCATCCCCAGCCGCGCCGCCGTCGGTGCCCGGGGCACTCGGGACCCTCCCGGAGCCCCAAATTCTTTCAAAACTCTCCGAAAAAAAACTCTTCCCAAAACCCCTCCTGCGCCTCTGCGCAGCCCTGTGAGGCACATCTGGAGTGCTGTGGCCAGCTCTGGGCTCCTCAGGACAGGAGGGACATGGAGCTGCTGGAGCAGGGCCAGCAGAGGGATGCGAGGATGATTCAGGGCCCGGAGCATCTCCGTGCCCAGGAGAGGCTGAGGGAGCTGGGGCTGCTCAGCCTCGGGAGGGGACACGGCCGAGGGGGGCCTCATCCATGGGATCCATATCCAAAGGGAGGGTGCCAATGATGCCTTAGGTTTTAACTTTTCTATTTTCAAATTCTGTACTGCTTAGAGTGTAACTCTGAAGTTCCTTGGAGCCTGTAATTCCTGCTCTCTCCTACTGGGCNTAGGTGGCTGCAGGAGGCATCACCAAGAGCAGGGCCCAGGCTCCGCTCCGGGGGCCCAGCAGTGGCACCAGAGGGACGGGCAGGGACCGATCCCAGGGAGTTCCACCTGGGCATGGGGCACAACTTCTGCCCTGGGCAGTGCCCAGCCCTGAGCAGAGACCAGAGAGGGGCTGGAGTGTCCTCACTGGGGATATTCCAGAGCCACCGGGACACTTCCCTGTGCTCTGGGATGGAGCAGGGATTGGGACCCTGTGGTCCCTTCCAACCTCACCCATCCTGGAATTCTGTAAAAAACTGGACCTCCAAGAGACTCTGCTGCAAGGAGAGCAAGGGGGCTGTTCCCTCACACAAAGCAAACATGGTTTTTTGGTTTTTTTCCCCATTTTTAGTGTTTTTTCCTGGCACTTACAGCACGGTGGGACAAGCTCCTCCTCACGACGGCTCTCATTGCCAACGCTGGAGTATAAAACCTTTGCTGCTGCAAAATGTTTAAAAAAATAGATATAATTCTTGTCTAGACCTGCGCTTTTAAGTGTGCTCTGAGCTTTAAAGTCGTGCTGGCACCTCTCTGGTAGCCAGGGGCTGGGCTGAGCCTCTCCCCCTCTTCTCCCAGGGGAGCCTGTCCCGGCAGGCCCAGCTGGAGATGCAAAGGGTTTGGATTTTCTGTTTGTTTGTTCAAGTCCTTTTATTCCTGGCACCGCTACAGATCTCTAAAATAAAAGCTTTCTTGTGCTGGTAAAAATAAACGGAGTTGATTTGGCTGCCTACCTGTGCTAAGCAAGCTGCTGCTTCGAGGAGATAAATCTGGGGTGGATTCCAGCTGTGGGACAGCAGAAGGTTTGCAAACAGCATGTTTTGGAATCATGAGGAGGAGAAGGAGGGAAGTCCTGCTGTCCCCTCCCTTGGATTTTTAATTTTTGGCTTTGTTTGCTTCTCTCAGCAAATCTGCACCCACTTAACCTCTGCCATGCAAGAGCAGGACATTGAGGATTCTCAGAAATTCAGGATACACCGAGTTTCCATCCGTTTGCTGAAAGGACAGACTGTGACTCTTTCAGACACAAAAATCCTTTCCTGGATTACTGAAACCCACTATTTTTAACACCAAAGTGACGCTGACTCTGGGGAGGAGCAGACAAACCCTCCCTTGAGTCTGAGCATTTTTTTAGGCAGTATCAAACCCATTTCTCCTAAAATCCAAGGTCCAAGCCTTGTTAAATTTGACCTAAACATTCAGGAGCACTGGGACCTCATCCCTTTCCAGGGGGGATGGAAAAAGGCCAACTAAAAATAGGGGATGAACAGCCAGGAGCTGTGAGGAAGCAGAGTCACGCACGCCAAGGTGACACCAAAACACTTCTTGGCAGCACCAGGACGTGATGTCCCATGTCCCAAAGCTCCTCCTGCTCCTGTCTGAGCTGTTTGGTGACGTGGGTGTTAAATTGTCCTCCTTCCCCAGCCCTCAGGGAAGGGCCCACGTGGTTCAGCCACAGGTGATCCCCAACTTTCTGGTGACACTTCAGGAGGTGATGAATTTGTGGTGATGCAAGGCCCAGGTGAGGTCATGGTGAGGAAACGTCCTTGGCCTGATGGAACAGAGCTCCAGGGCTGGCTCTGGGCCAGGCAAAGGGATTTTTGTCCTGGAAAATGCCCTTCCTTTGGAGAAAGGGGTGGGCAAGGCCTTAGAGCCACAAGTTCCCTGAGAGAAGCAGTTCTCAGCTGGTCCAGTTTGGAATGGGATGGTTTCTGTGGGGCAGCTGTACCTGTGCAGGTCATCAGCATTTTGGGGCAAAATCCATCCTGAGTGGTGCAGATGAGCACCATAAACCCATCCCAAGGGATGGAGATGAGCACCATAAACCCATTCCAAGGGATGGGAATTATTGCCAAAAATCCATCCCAAGGGATGGAGACGATCACCATAAATTCATCCTGAGGGATGGAGATGATCACCATAAATCCATCCCAAGGGATGGAGTGATTGCCAAAAATCCATCCCAAGTGATGAAGATAAACACCAAAAATCCATCCTAAGTGGTGGAGATAATGACCATAAACCCATCCCAAGTGATGGAGATGATGACCATAAATCCACCCCAAGGGATACAGATGAGCACTGTAAATCCATCCCAGGTGATGGACATTATCACCATAAATCCATCCCAAGGGATGGAGAGGATCACCATAAATCCATCCTGAGTGATGGAGATGATCACCATAAATCCATCCTGAGTGATGGAGATGATCACCATAAATCCATCCTGAGGGATGGACATGAGCATCATAAATCCATTCTGAGTCATGGAGACGATCACCATAAATCCATCCCAAGGGATGGACATGAGCACCATAAATCCATCCTGAGTGATGGAGATGATCACCACAAATCCATCCTGAGTGATGGACATGATCACCATAAATCCATCCCAAGTGATGGAGATGATCACCTTAAATCCATCCTGAGGGATGGACATGAGCATCATAAATCCATTCTGAGTCATGGAGACGAGCACCATAAATCCATCCTGAGTGACATTATCACCATAAATCCATCCCAAGTGATGGACATGATCACCATAAATCCACCCCAAGGGATACAGATGAGCACCATAAATCCATCCCAGGTGGTGGACATGAGCCCCACAAATCCATCCTGAGTGATTGACATGAGCACCATAAATCAATCCTGACTCATGGAGATGATCACCACAAATCCATCTCAAGGGATAGAGATGATCACCACAAATCCATCCTGAGTGATGGACATGATCACCATAAATCCATCCCAAGGGATGGAGATGAGCACCATAAATCCATCCCAAGAGATGGAGATGAGCACCATAAATCCATCCCAAGGGATGGACATGAGCACAGAGGAAAGGCAATAAACCTGGAGAAGCCTGCAGCCAGCCAGGGTGGAATGTGACCATGAACAGGTACAATGACCCTTTTCCAGGATCACATCCCTGATCCCAGTGTGGCCCTGGAGCAGCTCTGGGCATGCTCCGATACCTCCGCGTTCCTCCCCTGCCTCTGCTCCACTTCTGCCATGGAAGAGGCATTGGGAATATCTTTAAGTTACTGAAGTTCTTTGGGATGCAAACCCATCCCGAACAAGGCTGTGGAATTTGAGAACCCTCTGATAGAAACCAAAATATGGGAAAAAGAAGAAGTGCTCCTTGTGCAGCAGGAGCAACAAACCAGATGTAAGGATTTCCCTATAAACCCTGTGCTGTAATTCCAACTTCCCTCCAATTTGGCACCCATCCTTCAATCCAAGACATCTCCCTGTGCCTTCCCAGTGCTCCCTTTCCCCTCTGCCCTTGCTCCAACCTCTTCCCTGCCCCTCCAGCCTCTCCAGAGCCTCAGGAACGCAGCCCAGCAGGCCGTGGAAACCAGACCAGTTCTTCCTGCTCTCCTGCCAGGGGGTATCCATAGCATTCCTTCCCAGGATTCACGTGGAGATTTTCACTTCCAGGAGCAAAATCCCTTGGTGACTCCTATCTTGTTATCAAATCAGGGAGCAGGGAAGAGTTGGAGTGACAGGGAATCACCCAGCCCTCGTTGTTTTCCTCTTATTTTTAGGCTGGGATTTCATTCCCACAGAGTTGTTTCCCTTGAATCCCGGGCAGCCTCGTACCTGTGACATTCCTTGCTCCTGGAAATTATTCCTAGAAGAGCTGCCACCAAATAAAAATCCTCCCTGGGGTCCCGCTGTGCCATTTTGTTATTTCAGCCCCAAAGCATCATCCAATCAATTTTAGATTAACAAGGGATGAATTTCGAAGAAAACACGCATCCAAACTCCAGCGTGAGATTCCAGGCTGATGGAAGTTTTCTGGGATAAAAATGCTCGGTTGTTGAAGTGACACCTGGCATCTGCCTCGTGCCAGGGGTTGCTGAGTGTGGCCATGCAGAAATGTTGTCCCCAACAGCTGAAAATGTCCCCAGCACCTGTGTCCAGGGTGGACACACACGACCTGATCCCACCTTTTCTCTTGGAAAAACTCAAGGAAATGCTGTGTTGGAGTAGCAGCAGCCATAAAAATCCCAGCAGGATTGGGATTTTCAGCCTATCATTAGCTGGAAAATCCTTACAGCACCCTGGTCTGGCCATGCTACCAATCCCAACCATTCCCAGGAAACTCTGGGATTGCTCCGTTTGATCCCAAACCCTGCAGAGGGACAAGAGCCAAGAATCAAAGACCTCAGTTGTACCCCTGGCTGAGGAGGAGGAGAAGATTTGAGCTGGGGACTACAGAGCCTGGAGGCAGGAGGATATTCCTCAGTGGGCAGCTTTCCCAGTTTTCCCAGATCCTGGAATGTGCCTGACATCTGGATTCAATTCCCTCAAAACAAGGATTTTTATGTTTTAATCCCTTCAGCAGCTGCAAGTCTCGGGGACAAGGAAATCATCCAGTCCATCCCCATACCCCTTCCCATGTCCAGTTTGAAATCCCATTTCCTGGGCATTGCCATCCACCTAAAGCTTCACTTTCCAGCTATTTTTACTGGGATATTTTTAGTGGAAGATGCAGAACACTCGAGGATGGGATAAATAGGATTTTCCACTCTGGGCTTTTCCCATACATGTTCAGTGGGACCCCAACTCGAGGTTGTTTACTGGCCACGAGCTGTGTTTAACATTCCACTTCTGGATATTTATATTCCGAGCCAAATTCAGAGCAGGATTCTGGAAAATGAGCAAAAGTAGCCGATGACCCAACCAGAGACCATTGGGGTCATCCCAAAACTTTAGGAGCCGCTCCGGAATCCAGCGTTTATTTGGGATGGTGACTATAATTAGCTCCCACTCAACTCCTTTAAACAGCCATAAAAAAAAATCAACTCTGATTTTCCTGAAATCCATCCTTGAACATTTTGGAATTCTCTGGAGGAAAGGTAAAATCCACCTTTGGATGTTTTGGAAGGAGTCGCCTTGACCTTCCAGCTCAGGGCAGAAAAGCAATTTCCATCTTATGAATATGAATGAGAGAGCAGAAAACATGGATCAACCAATCCAGGGATATTATTAAACACAACATCTCTTTTTTTTTTTTTTTCCAGGGATTAATGGAGCGAGAAGCTCCAGTTGACTTCAGCTCCCGTGCCAAGAGTTGTTTGTCGGAGCCGATGCCGTTGGGATCAAAGTCTATTTTCAAACACAAATTTGTAACTTATGCACAGGCACGTTCCTGCAGGAATCAGACACGCCAATAAAATTCCCATAAAAGTCCTTTGGGAAGAGGGAGGGAGGAGAGAAGGAGTGGTTGGGTTGTTTCTTTAAAGCTCGGGGCGATGTTTGAGTCGAAGGAGCTCTTTTCTTGCATTGTTTGGGGAGGGTTTTTAGGCTGGGTTATCCCTGCCTGAAGCCAAGGTTTTTTTGGGGAGGAATGACAAGGTTTTTAGGAGGAAGGACAAGGTTTTGGGGGGAATGACAAGGTTTTTGGGAGGAAGGAAAAGGTTTTTGGGGAGAATGACAAGGTTTTGGGGAGGAAAGACAAGGGTTTTAGGTGGAATGACAAGGTTTTGGGGGGAAGGACAAGGTTTTTGGGAGGAAGGACAAGGTTTTTAGGAGGAATGACGAGGTTTTTGGGAGGAAGGACGAGGTTTTTGGGAGGAAGGACAAGGTTTTTTGAGAGGAATGAAGGTTTTTAGGGGAATGACAAGATTTTTGGGAGGAAGGACAAGGGTTTTGGGAGGAATGACAAGGTTTTCGGAGGAAGGACAAGGTTTTTTGAGAGGAATGAAGGTTTTTAGGGGAATGACAAGGTTTTTGGGAGGAAGGACAAGGTTTTTGGGAGGAAGGACAAGGTTTTTAGGCGAAAGGACATGGTTTTTGGGAGGAAGGACAAGGTTTTTGGGGGGAAGGACAAGGTTTTTAGGCGAAAGGACATGGTTTTTGGGAGGAAGGACAATGTTTTTGGGGGGAAGGACAACGTTTTGGGAGGAATGACAATGTTTTTGGAAGGAAGGACAAGGTTTTTAGGAGGACTCTGTCCATGGAATGACACTTCAAGTAGTCTGGACTGGTAAGAATTCACAAACAAGGATTTTCTCCCCCTCTCCTCTTTTTTTTTAAGTAATTTTTCACATTAAAAATAAAATTCAATCAATGTTTTCTGCCTTTCCTGGAGATGTTGTCCCCATCAGCTTTATCATCACATCCTTTTCCTTTTTCCCTGTTAGGGGGGTTGGGGTGAGATGGATTTTCAACCCAAACCATTCCATGATTGTGCTGCCCAAACTTATCCAACTCCAGGGCTGCTTTGGGTTGAAATCTCCCCCAAAATGTGAGGGACATCAAGAAGACACAGCTTGGAGGGGGTCAGAGAAAGGATCCCAGTCCCTAAAGCCTTACAAGGACACCCCTACAAGAGAAAACCTCACCCAGACAATGATTGTTGCTCATTACTCAGCCTGGCTTCGTTTTGCCTCGGGTGAAATTGAGTCTCTCCCCTGTCAGACACTGCCAGTATTTATTTAGTTGCTAACAACCATCAAGATCCACACACACCCCTTCAAAAAAACACCCTCCTGCTTCCTCCCTGACTCAGCCACACCTCACACAGCCCTGGGGGTGATTTGGAAGCACAAACAGTCCCAAACTTACCTGAAATGCAGAAATAATTTGGTTTTAAAGCAGGAAAAAGTGAAATTCCTGTCCTGCATTCCCATGTTTCTGTCTATAATCAATTATCAATTACATCCTAGTACAGCTCCAGGCTTGATCCCAAGAGAAAATTCCTTATTTTCTCCCCAAAGGTGGCACAAGAGAAGAAGCTGGGGGAAGGTTGGAACTTCCCACTGAGATTTTGGGAATGTTTGGAAGGTTTTAGGCTGCACCTCAAAGAAGAAGCCTCAAAGATCTGCTGGATCTGGTTGGGTTTTGAGTAAATGATTCAAAATAAAAGCATTGCACCCCTCTGGATGATCTCCCTGGCCATTCCACATCCCACATTCCCAGTGTATGGAATAATCTGGATATGAGAGCTTTAAAAAACATTAAAAGATTGCTGAAGCTTTTCAGAAAAACAGATCCTAATTAACTGAAAATTAAATTATCCCTTCCCCTTATCTTTATTTTAAAAGCATTTTGGGTAGGGTGGCAAATTTGGGATGAGTTTTATCAGTTCAATTATGACTGGGAGGGCTGTGAATGAATTATTTTGGCAAAACTCCTCCATCATCACAAGTAGGGTGATAAAACATCAGCTCGTCAGCTGAGCTAAATCTGCTGGGGGAGATTGTGGAGCTGAAATCCCATTTTTGCTGCAGTTAGAGAGAAAAACCCCAAAAAATCAGTTTATCTGAGGCTAAAAAAATCTATAGTGTGATCAGAATATTATTGAATTATTGGGATCTTCTCTTGGGACTTTATTTCAGCTGGGATGGAGCCAAATTTTAAGTTTTGGGTTCATCCTGATTAAGTGTAGGCAGAGGAAAGAATAATTTGGACACACCTCAATGAGGCTCAGAAGTGCTGGGAGATCTGACAGGAATATTTAACTGTGGTGCTTTTGAAACTTTAAAAAACCTGCAGAGTTGGGATCAAAAAGCCTGGAAATCACAATTCCATCAGCACCATTCATGTATTTTAACAAAAAATTGGAGGCTGTTTGGTGGGTGTGCCTCAAAAATCCCAAAAGTCCAGCAGAGCCTGATCCTTTTAAAGAATAAATTAGAAGTCAGGTGAAAGAAAAGCTGAACTTTAGCCCAGGGATTTCCCTTGTTTTCCTTGGAAGATTTCTCTTAAAATGGCTGTTGATATTTTAGTTTCACAATTGCTTTGTGGGAGAAACCCTAACTCAGGGAATTTTTTCTCCACATGAAAAGGTTGTCCAATTAAAAAAAATAAAGAAAATAAGAAAATCCTCTTCCCTGAGGGCAGATTTCCTTGTCTGAACACTCTCATCTGAACCCAGAATTCCCTCAGGAATAAAATCATCTTAAAAAAAACAAGTTCAGAGGGTCACAGCCTCTTTTTTTTTTTTTGCTCTCCTCCCATCCTGGAATTCTAGGGATGGTCTGACCTGGAACAGATCCAGGCTGGAGAGGTCAAAGCCCAGATTTGGCAGTTCATGGAAAGCATCCAGCAATGCCAGGTGAAGGGAGCCCTGATGAATAATTCATAAATGCAAATGAGGTGACATCAAGCAGGATGCCCTGATCATTAGGTCACACAGGAAATGCCCCACTAGCAAATTGCTTTTAATCTCAGTCTAATAAACTTTAAACCCCACTTAAGTTAAGCCTCAACTAAAGAGGTGTTACACAGGAAAATTCCTTGTTCTCTTCCTTGCCCTCTCCAGATAAAGGGAGCTCAGGACTGATGGACATCGGGAAGGAGTTTCTCCTTCAGAAAAGCAGGAAAAGCTTCACCTCAGCTCTATAAAATCCCTTTAATCCCCAGTTTTAAGGACGATTTCCCACCCAGCCAGTCCAGCTCGTTCTCACCCCCACCCAGAGCACCAAAATCAAACAAAAGCAACATTTGAAGAGGCACAGTTTGGCTTCCTGGCCCTCGGAAATGCTGTTTTCTATGGGTAAAACACACATTTATTTTACACACCATCCAACCTGGGCTGGATTTGGAATTGCAGGGATGGAGGCAGGAGCAGCAGCGTGCTCAGAGCAGGGCTCAGCCCACCCCAGAGGTGTTTGTAAGAACAAACACAGCTGGGCACGGCCCTGAGCTGCTGCTGCTGCAATGCAAACACCAAATAAATTCTGCATTTCCCAGCCCCCCGGCAGAAATTGCCAAAGGAGGGGATTAAACGACGCTGGGGATGTTGTAAAGTGATTTTCAGTACCTTAAAGTCGAGGCTGTTCAGGCTGACAACGTCATCGTCCTTCTCTCGGCGCTTCCTCTTCTGTGAGAAATGAAACACAATTATGGGTTTGTGTTCGGAAAATTCGACTTTAAATAAAGCAATCTGGAGATATTTCCTTTTTTTACATCCTCAGCTAACTGTGCTAAGTCAAAAATAAAAAGCTGAATGCAAATGTAAAGAGTTTTTGTTATTTAATGGAGTTTTTTACCTGATGGATACCTGGAAATGAAATTATTTGTCTTGAAGTTTCTTTCCCTGCACTCCCATGATTGTGGTTGGGAATGAAAGCTTAGGAAGCAGCAGGAACCACTGGGAAATGATTTGGGATTCATTTAAGGTCATAAAATCATGGGATAATTTGGATTGAAAGGGATTTTAAAGCTCATCCAATTCCAACCTCAGCACCTTCCACTATCCCAGGCTGCTCCAAGCTCCGTCCAAGCCTGGCCTTGGAGACTTCCAGGGATCCAGGAAGTCCTGGATTTTGGTATTTTAAATTTTTTGTTTTAAATTTAGGAAGTCCTTGCCTGTGTGTGAGGGCTTTGGGATCACCCATTCCTTGGGGTAGACAACTTTGGCTGCAGAATTCCTGCTGGGAATGTGAGGGGCTAAAAGAACAAGGATTTTCATGGGAGAAAGATGAGGCTTTGGGGCTGGGAATTCTCAGCTCTTTTCCCTTCCCAAGGAGAGCACGAGTGGAATAATGATCAAAGAACTTTCTCATTATTTCTGAAAGAGCTGGGCTTCTTTTTTTTTCATGATCCAGATGATGGAAAACCAGTTGTGGGCTCATCCTGAAGCTGGAAAATCCAGGGCTCACGAGTCACTCGTGGAACAAGGAGTGGATTTTTACCCTGAATTTGACCCTTTTCCCTTTCTCAACTTCATCCTCTTCAGAAGGAAAAAGAAATGATTTGGGATTTTTATATTGGTCCCCACGTTATCAGTTCAAGTGTAGACATTGAAGGAGGTGAGATGAGGACCAGCCTCCCCCTGCAGCTGCAGACTCTGAAGTTCAAATTTCAATTTTTGTGCCCTCCCACTGCAGCACTTTGACCTCTTGGCAAGAGCAAAGGTGCAATTCTTGTTTTCTTAGCATTTAATGATGTGTTCAAACATTTAAAGGCGCTTTCAATGATGACAGAACTCTGTTAAAGCTGAATTTTTTAAGTTATTTGAATAGAAATATTCATTAAAATTCATTTTAAATGCTGACCAGGTCCATTTCTATATTCCTTTGAGAGTCTGATGCTGCTGAGCTGCCTTGGAGGGCTCTCAAAAACCCCTTTTTGTGTTTAATTCTCTTTTTTTAGGGTGTTTTTAGGCTTTAAGGTTTTTTTTTGCCTGTCCACCCCATGCTATTATTTAATATTAAATATTAAATAATATTTAATTCTTTAAATGGTGATGTTTAACAG
>VZRV01003651.1:0-33060 GCA_013398115.1 Falcunculus frontatus | reverse complement strand
CACTCTCTAATTCCTAATATTAATTATTTAAGAATTAATATTATTTAATTATTTAATATCATTATTTAATAATTAATATTTTGGGGTGGGTTTTTTTGCAATTTGGGTGCTGTGATTTTTTTCCTCAGCTCTAAGTGGATCCAAGGATAAAGTTCACTCAATAATTCCTAATAGTAATTATTTAAGAATTAATATTATTTAATTATTTAATATTATTATTTAATAATTAATATTTTGGGGTGGGTTTTTTTGCAATTTGGGTGCTGTGATTTTTTTCCTCAGCTCTAAGTGGATTCAAGGAGAAAATTCCTCAATTATTTTCATTTTTCTGGCTTTTTTCTGAGTTTGCAAAGACAAAATCCCAACTCTGTCACGTGAATCCCTTCCCTGATGGATTCGCTAAAGCAGAGAGGAAAAAAATTCCCACATCAGACCCTTAATTCCCAAATTTCTGACTCCATCCTTTTCCAACAAAACCTCTGGAAGCCTTGAGAACAAACTCAAACCCAACCCTTTATTTTTCCCTAGGATCAGTGAAATATTCAGGCTTGGTTTTTTTATCTGGCCACACCTTTCCAGGTGGTTTTTCCCAGCTGGAAAATGAGGATTTCAGGAATTCTTTAAGAGAAGAAAAACTGCAATAAAAACACCCCCCCCCACACCCCTTTTTGGGTTTTATTGGTTCCTTACAGGGGTGGAGGATTTGAAATCTTTACCATCAAGTGTTGGAGTCCAAGGCACGCCTCTGGCTGCCCTGGGAGCTCAGGGAATGCCTCGGGCTGTTCCTGGGTGGTCACAAGCCCCAGCAAGGGGGTCCCAGACCCTGGTAAAAAGCTTAGAATAACCCTGTCTTTGACCTTAGCCCATGGGAAAAGTTACCAACATTGCAAGAATCAGTGCAAACCACGAGAGTGTAAAAATGAGTAGTAGTTTAGTATTTTACAAGGTAAAAAAGTAGATTTTAGGATTTTTAATATGAGGACGAAGGGTTTAAGATGGAGGGTTTTGGGTGTTGCCCTGTTCTTCTTCTCCTTCTCCATCTTCTCTGGTGGTGGTGGCACAAAATGATTGGTAGAATGAAAAAGAGGTAGAAATTCCGTGTCTAGAATAGGTGCAAATTAATTGGTAGAAAAGAGTAAATAATAAATACGTTGTGAAGAATGGTTGGACCTTGGAAAGGGCACAAAAAGGACAGGGACAGCCCAAGACTGGGCAGTTCCCACTTGGTTTGGGCTGGCATCAGACGTGCAGCCAGAGCTTAGAACAAATTAGAGATAAGGAGAAATAAACATCTTGAAACAACATCTGCAGGCGTCTCTCATCTGTTCGGACTCGAGGTAAAACTTCCCAGAGGTGAAGATAAAAACCAACATTTGTGCAGAGAGCTGAACTCCCACAATCAAACTCCAGCTCAAACCCAGACACAAAGGAGAGGCCAAAATGTTGTTTTTAAACCGGCGAGACTCAGAATTTCATTGGCTGCATCCCCAAATTTCCTTTGCCCAATTTAGTTCTGGATGAAATCTTAGACATTGCACTCCAGAGGCAGCTGGGTCATTCCTGGGCTGTGCCAGATTCCAGGGAAAATGTCTCAAATCCAAGGATTTGGAGGCACACGATGGAAAAGCAACTGAAAAGTGCTGTTTGCTCTCATTTCTGTGTCTTCCACCATCTCCATGATCTGGCTCATTCCCCTTCTCACAGCCCCCAAATGGTGTGGAAAAAAATTCCTTTTCCCCAAGTTATTAAAATGGAAAAAGCTTCAGAACCAATTTAGGAGTTTTGTAGAACAGAAGTTTAAAAAATTGCTGCTCAGGAGGGGAAATTGAAATATTTTGGGATTTTGTTTTAGAAACACAACAACACCACGAGCAGGGTGCTCATGGTATTTCAAGGATTCTGAGGGAAGCTCCAGGAATCCTTTTGGAAGCAAGGATTGGGTTTTAATTGGAAAATAATTCCATTTTTCTTTCTCTTTTTTTTCCTCAATCCAGGATATTTTGGTTTTGTGGGATTTTTTTGGTGCTTTTTGCCCACTTGGACTCAAAAACCCCAATGAGGTTTTAGGATCATTAAATCCACAAAGCTCCAGTTTCCCAGAAATAAATCCTCAAAAATGAAAGGGAATAAAGGAAAACATTCCACGAGGAATTTTGCTTCCAGTCAGAGGCTGTTTAAACCCAAACTAAATTAGTTTTTTCTCAGAATTATGTAGAACAAGCATTGGTCATTCCATTAAATTCCATCCCCCTTTGGCAGGCATGGAAAAGTCTGGCTTAGTCTGACTTAGTCCCAGGTTTATTTTCCAACCTTTTGGCCAAACAGCTGCACAAACTTTGACATGAAAAGAGAATTTTTGGGACTGGCATAGGAATATTTGGTGGTTATAGGGCAAAAACCCCCCTTTTAATTTGTGTTGTTGGAGCACGGAATTTTCAGACTTGAAAAAATATCATTTTTAAGGCTTTGTAATATTTAAAAATTTGTGTTTCAAGGAGCTAAAAGTTTCTAAAATTCAAATTTACCAGGGATTGTGGTTTTGGTTGTACTGGCAGCTGGATCAGCTCATCCCAAAATTCCAGGAGTTGGGTTTGGAAAGGGAAATTTTCCAGGTTTGCTGGCTGAGGATGGGATCACCACTTCCAAGGGCAGCAATGAGCTTTAGGATGGGATCTGAAATTCCTTAAAACCCTCAGTGCTTCAAGGACAGACTTCCTAAAGCACCAATTCCAAAGGGAAATCTTTCCCCTACCTGCACCAGGGCTTGGGATAATAAAAGATGGAAAAAAGAGAGCAACAAAACAAAAAATTTGCTTCTCTACACCAATAAAATACTGATTTTTTTTTTGCATTTAAGGAATTAAAAACCCTCATTTTATTTCCACACCTTGCCAGGGTTAAAACACATCAGAAAATAGGGAATTTAGCAAGGAAAACACAGTGTCCAGAATCTCCTGCATTCCTTAATCCCTGGGTGCAAAAAGCAGCCTCTGGATGAGCTCAGGAGCTTGAGAAGCTCAGGAATTCTACAGAGGAATGGTGGATTTTCTTTCTAGAGGAAACTTTCACCTCTGGATTGCTGCTTTTTCAGTTGTTCCACTCACCAGGGTGAAATCCCAGTGTGGTCCTGGAGTCAGGAATGTGAAGGAGCTGCCTCGTCTCAGAGGATACCTGTGAGCAAGAAAAAAAAGTTAATATTATCAATTAAATAGTTAATAAATTAATGAAACAATTCCTAGGCTGCTGTAGAATGGAGAAATTCCATGTTTTCCATTGGATCAAACACCAGCAGGTCCCAGCACAGCAAAAATAAGGAATGGGGGAGTTTTTTGGGAAGGAGGAAGTTGAAGGATTGCCAGAGTTCCTCACCAAAATTTGGAATTTTGGATTCTAAATCCTGATTTTTTACAATAAAAAAAGGGGTTCTGTGCAAGAATTTCCCACTGGGAATTGCAGGCTGCTCTTTTTGATCCCAAAAGCTCCAAAAAAAAAAAAAAAGAAGAAGAAGGAAAAAACAGCAAGAATAAAAAATAATCATTTACAGCCAGGTTAACGAAGGTGAAGTGAAAGGAGGAAACAACAGCACCTTTGACAAGGCAGCTTTGGAGTTTCCCATAAAATTCCAGCTGGGAATGGAGCTGGGGGCTTTCCTGGAGTCATTCCCTATCCAAGGAAGTCAAGGACACACAAAGGGTTGTTTCTAATCCCAGCTTTGAAGAGAGCTGAGCCCCAGTGGAGCCGTTCATTGAACCAACCCCACTTGAGCAAACAAATTCCACTTCCAACTTTCACTGTCTGCTGGATTGCAGGAATTTTTTCCAGCCATAATTTTTTTACAGCTTATTCCGACCAGAGGATGGAGGAGTTTTTGTCTCTCGTTGGGTTTTTGGATGTGGATTTTTAATCCCACAATTTTTTCCACTTTTTTTGGGGGGGGAGATTCCTCCTTTGCTGTGTGAGATCTCCTCATTGTCTCCTCCTCTCCTTCATCCTGAGATGCCACAGGATTATCAAAAATCTGGGAATAACAGAGGGTTGTAAATCCTTTGAATTTCAGGGATTTGCTCAGGCATTGCTGAAAATTCACCTCAAGGGGTGTTCAGTGTCAGCTTCTCCCTGGGGGGAAGAGAAATCCCATTTATCTGGAAAAGGCTTGGGCAGGGTGGGGAATTCTGGATTGGGATTTGGAAAAATCTAAATCCAGCACCTGGAAAATCCTTTCTGAACAACACAGAACAAGATAAATACTGGGTGAAGGAATAAAAAATGCTTTTGGTGATGAGGTGAACATTTGATGTGGCAGCTGAAGCCTGGCCCAGGTGAATTTGGCAGCACTTTTCCTCCAGAATTCCATGGTTTTGCTGATCCTTTGCTTTTCACACCCAGGATAAGATTTTGCTTCACATTCAAAGTTGAGAAGAAATCAAAAGAACCTGAGCTGGTTCTGTGCTCATCCCTCTGGGAAGGATCAGTGTCCAGGCAGAAGATTTTGGTTTTTTGGGATGAATCAAAACTCCTGTGGCACCTGGAATCAAAATGCCAAGATTTCTACTCGTTTCATTCCCAAATTATGGGGAAGGAATGTGTCTGATCCACGTAAAATCTGAAGCAAAAGTACCATTAACACGAATTCCAGCTTATTTAAAATCAGAGGAAGCTTTTCCTTGGATCACACAACCTCCAGGTTCTTTGGGATCAGCCTTTGGACACCATCCCTGTGGTCGTGATGCTGCTCCAGGAAGGAAAGTGGCATTTCCAAGAGCTGAATTCCACAGAAACTTCTGGAAGGGAACATTCTGTGGGATTTAGAAGAGTACATTCTGCTCGAGGAGAAAATCTGGGAATAGGATTTCTTTGAGATTTCAAATAGAGCCGTTTGTTCCTCAGGAGAAGGAAAATTCCCAATATTTCACCTGAGGAAATTTAGGAGTTTGATTGAACCTTGCTTGATTAGAGATGGAAAAATAAAGAGAATTCATGGTCTGCAAACTGTGCCCTGCACAGCTCCAAAGGCAGAATGGATGGAGCCTCAGACTCTCAGGAAGGCAGGAATTTGTATTTTGGGATGAAGAATCCAAAGGAATCTTCATTTCCAACCCCAGCAGCAGCCAAATCATGGCCTGGAAGCCACAAGAGGCTGGAAAACCATTCCAAGAAACTCCCAATCATCAATAGCAGGATGATACAGCCACTATTCTTCCATGTAAAAAAAAAAAAAAAGGAGGAATGATCATGAGAGGAATTAATTTGAGAATTTCAGCATTTTTAGTTGGAGGGAGGAGGTGTCTGATGGGATAAAGGTTCAGAAATCCCCACAGGCAGCTTTGTTTTTCCAGTTGTCCACGTGAGTTGGAGAGAAATTTCTCCAACTCCAGCACCTGAACTTTGTCCCTTGGTCACTCAGCTGAGGGGGAAATGCAGTTCATTCTTCCCAGTAAAGGTGTGGAATCTTGGAATATTGGAATGGAAAAGTTCCCTTTGGTCCTCAAACCCCAAACCTCGATTTTTTGCTACAGCAGAGCCTGTTCCAGACCAGCTGCTCTTTCTTCCTCTTCATTTAGGAGGTGCTGGGATGATCAGAGGGATGGAACAGCTCTGCTGGGAGGAAAGGCTGGAAAATAGGGAATGTTCAGCCTGGAGAAGCTTTGGGGTGAGCTCAGTGTGGCCTTCCAGAGCTACAAGAAAGATGGAGAAAGACTTTGGACAAGGGATGGAGGGACAGACTGGAGCCCCTCTGCTCTGGGAGAGCTGGGAATGTTCCCCTGGAGAGGAGAAGGCTCCAGGGAGAGCTGAGAGCCCCTTGCAGGGCCTCAAGGGGCTCCAGGAGAGCTGCAGAGGGACTGGGGACAAGGGATGGAGGGACAGGNACGATTCCATGATTTTCTCTTCAATAGTTTAATTAGAGGAGTCAAATGAGAAGAGAGCAAAGTAGAAATGATGATGATGATGATGATGATGATGATGATGATGATGATGATGATGATGATGTTGATGAGGGCCCATTCCAGCCCTGAGCAGTGGCACCAGGCCTGGGTTGGTTTTTTCTCTGGCCCTTCCAAAGCCCAACTGAGTCACCTGCCCAATCCCACGTGGATTCCATGCTCAGGGGTGACTCAGGATTGCTCAGGGGGCATCCCTTGCACAGATCTGAAGCCAGTCCAGGTGAGTTAAAGGTCATGGAGGACCTGGAACAATCCTGGAAGCTTTCCCTTCACAAATCAACATGAGGAGAAGCAGAGCTGAGCAGTGCTCAAAACACTCCGTGATGGATTGAAACCAAGAGTGGCCTGGCTGAAATATTTTAGGATCTGAAGAGAACAAAATAAAGTGTCCAGCTGGTGCCAGCAGCTGGCTGGAGTTAATGGCTCTGTTTACTGGGAAGCTGTTCCAGGAGCCCAGCCCTGCTGTCACTGTCACCTGAACAGGCTCAGGTTGTCAGGTCACTTCCTTGGAAAAGATCCCTGAGGAGTCCGTCCACAGCAGAATTTCCTTGTTTGAGGCAAGATGAGCAGACAGAGATTCTCTCTTTATCTCAGCAGGAGCAGAAAGTGTTAATTAGGGCAGGCTGATTCATATCCCAGAGGGATTAAGGAGTTCAGGGTTACGAAGGGCGATTACGGGAAGGCACAAAAATAAGTTTGGAGATGTCAAACGTTGAAGCAAAAACAAATCCCTCTAAACTCGAGGGCAACCTTGGTGAGCCTGGACAGAAAAGAACAAACATTTCTGTTTTGGTACCCTCTGTTTGCTTCAAGAAATGAATGTTCCAGGCTTTTTACCAGCAAATGATGACAGTGCCAAGAGTAAATCTTTCCAGACATTGCCACGCTGATGATCCATAGGGAATATTTTTAACCTCGAAAGTGACAATTCCAGTTGGATTTTCAAGTTCCAGGCTTAGGAAAGCAGCTCCTAACACCGAGAGAGAAGCCCTGAACACAAAACCTGTTTGGCAACATAGCAAAGGAGGAGATGTGGCCCCAATAATCTTAATAGAGGAAGTTTGGGTAATTAATAGATAAGAAATTGATAAAGGAGAGTGGGCAGCTCGATTGTTTCACTTTGAAAGCGGAGTAGGAAACGGTCCTTGTTCCCCACCTTCCTTGAATAAACAGCAGGAGCCTCTTGCCAGGATCCTATGGAAGCACTCCCAGCACTTGGCCAAATTTGTGCTGGGAGTTTCACTCTGAGGTTGATGATTTACCTCAGAGCTGTGGAGTCCAACAGCACTGCAAAAACACCCCCACATCTTAAAGCTATTTGTCAAAAAAAAGCCAGTGTTTCTGTCAAGTGTTGCGTTGTTCTTTATCTTCTCATTGCTTGTCTTCACCAGATACAGGTGGGGTTTTTTTTTGTACGTTGATTTTGGTTGTTTTGTTTTAAAAAAGCCATAAATGAGATTTTGGGGTCAGCAAGAATCCTAAAGAACCCACAAAGGGTGTGCTAGAAGAGCTCCCATCAGTCAGAGGGTGAAGCACAGCAGAGCTTCACTCAGCAGCTCCGAGCAAATTCCCATTAATGTCGTTTTTCTCCCTTTTTCCTGTAAATCAGCACTGCCCAGTCAGCATCATTCGACAGCCTGCCCCTTTTTTTTTTTTTCCTTATTTTTGATGACTTCTCCAGGAAACTGCAGAAATGCTTTGATCTGGCAGGACTCTGAACTTTTTGAAAGCTCCAAAATACATTCTTCAGGCTGGGCAGCAATTTTGTGTTTCCTTCCCTTCTGACTTCCAAACTCCTTTTATTTTATTTTATTTTATTTTTCTTTTTTTTTTTGTGTTTTCAGAGCAAGCTGTTCTTAAATATAAACCAGTTTTAAGATGGTGAACAGAACAGGAATAGATTAAAATTAGGGTTTTTTCCCCAAACAATCAGGCTACACTGGTGAATCCTGCTTGGAATGACAAGAACAGGAAAGCTCCACAAAGAGTCTTTTGAATTTTAATGTAAAGCTTTTCTGCAGGGGGAGAAAAAAAAAAAAAAAAGGATTTTCAACTTGTTAAGAGTTGATATTTCCACTCCACCAATATCCAGAGGCTTTGGAAGAGGCCTCCCAAGCACTGTGCAAACAAAACCTGACTCAGGGCACTTAGGCTGGGCTTGTCACGGTTCCTTATCTTGAAAAGCTCCAGGGGAAAAGCTTTGCTTGAAGAAATTTCTATTGACAGACATTTGAAATATCTAAAAGCAAAAGAGAAGAACTCAATATTTCAATGGCTCACAGGAAAATGGTGGTGGTGAACCCAGGCTGGAGTTCAAGCTCCCAAAAGGAAGAGTTAAGAATCCTTCCAGCTCTAATTATATTGGGAGCACAGGAATGCCCCAGGGTGGCTCCCTGGAAATGTGGTTTGAAAACTGCAATAACTTGCAGGGAGGGGGAGAAATAGGAATTCCAATTTAGGAATTCCAGCAGGCTCAGCTTTCCAATAGCCAAACCATAGAAAACCAGGGAGTTAAAAAGGAAAACATTTCTAAGCAGGAATGGGATTGAGCAGCGCTCCCGTGGAGCTGAGAACTCCCTGTACTTTTCTGGAATTGCCATTATTTTGTACTTTTCTCTTGGAACAAGCTCTACCTCTCAAAGGAAGCGCCTTCAGACACTCTGGGCAGGTTGGAATTCGAGAGAGAACATTGGATTTGGGTTTAGTTTTATGAGATTCAGCACAGACTGGCTGGGAAGAGCAATTTTCCATGGCAGGAGTGTTTGCTCCTGGCAACAACTGGAATATTGCAGCTCTTGGTCTGAAGCAGCAATCACTGAACTCGAGATAAGCCCTGAGGAGATTAACCAGGCACTGATATCCCTGAATAATCACCCTCCTGACCTCACCATTAACGGGTTCTCCACTGCCAGCACAGCAGCACTTCCAGGATTCAGGGATATCTTCCCACCACACACTTCCCTTCTGATCCAAACATTTTCCTCCCAGTTTGCTTTCAGGTTTCCCTCCCCATTCTGCTCCAAGTAAATCCAAAGCTCCCTGTTGACAGGCAGAGCTTTCCATAGGGGAAAAAGATCTTTTCAGTAGGACATTCAAGGCTCCTTTTTTCCCCATATTCCAATCCCTTTCCAACTGCTCAGGTTATTCCAATGTTTGTGCTTCAACTGATGCAAAACAGGGGCTGAGCAGTGACATGAAGCAGGTAACAAAGGTCCTTTGTGGGATTATTTGTACAAGGGATATTCCAGGGAATTAATTTATGTCCCAGCTCCACAAACATTGGCATTGGCAGCACCACGTGAACCTCAGCTGGGAAATCTGGGATAACTCTGCAGCTGCACAGCCCATCTGTAACTGCCATGGTGCACCAGAAATATCCCAGAAGTCTGGACTCTTGAGAAAAACCAGAAATTCTGGAGGCCTGGAGCAGCCCATGAATCCATGGCCAAGCTGAAGGATGGAAGCATCACTGGGCAGGAAATGTTGGAAGGACCTTAAAGATCACCCAGTGCCACCCCTGCCACGGGCAGGGACATTTTCCATTGTCCCAGGCTGCTCCAAGCCCTGTCCAACCTGGCCTTGGACACTTCCAGGGATCCAGGGGCATCCACAACCTCTGTTCCAGGGTCTTACCACCCTCATGGTAAAGAATTCCTTCCTAATATTTAACCTAAATTTCCCCTTTAATTTGCACCCCTCACTCCTTGTCCCATCACTACAACCATGAACCTCTTTGTGCCTCAGAGCATCCCCAGCTCTTCCCTCAGCAAACATCTGCCTGCATCCATATTTTGCTTTGGAATATGGCAGGAATAAATACCCCCCCCACAGGCAGAGAATTCCATTCTCCAAGCAGGTAAGAGAGGAAAATGGCAAGAATCCATCACTGGAAAGAGGAAAACTTTCTCCTTGAAGAAGAGAGAAATGAAAGCTGCTGACAGAAGGAGCATCATTGCTCCATGAGTAAGCACATTCCATGGATCTGCCCACTCCCAGGAGCTATTTGTGCTCTCCTTTCCAGGGCTGTGATGCAAACACCGAGGAGGAAGAGGAGGAGGAGGAGGAGGAGGAGGAGGGGAGGGCTGACAAAATATTTTGCTCCTCAGCAGCCACACAAGGGCTGGCCCTGGCACAGGAGATGCAGAGCCCAGGATGCCTCCCCACCTCCCAAAGCACAAATTTGGGCACATCAGGCTCTTGTCAATCAGCCCTGAATGAGGAGCTCGGGGATAATCCCCATCATTAAACCCCAGCAGCAGAAATAAAACCCCATGGACATCACCACATGCCAAACCTCAGCTCCCCTTTTCCAGTGTGTGGCCAGGCTGGGGCTCATCTCATCTGTCACCCTCGGCTGGGAGCAGCTGTCCAGGCTCCCCTGTCACTCCTGCAGGGACGGTGACACCTCCAGCCAAGCATTTGGAGCTGCCCTGAGGCGCCTCTTTTGCTGCAGGGGCTATAAAGGAACCCTGGGTGAGGCTCAGATTTAAGCAATTGGCTTTTAGGTGAAATGAATCTTAGCTTAGGAGACAGCAGCTCCTGAAATTTCTAGACATAATGTTCATAAATCCATTTTTGCTTCACTTGCTCGTGTCATCCTAGCTGGACATTGATAGCAGGTACTTGGAAAGGCTTAGAATAAAGCCTGACTTAAGATTGCTCGAAATAGTTCCCAAGCTCTTCAGCAATTTTGGTCCCAAGGTCAGAAGGGAGTTCTGTGGTCCAGAAAAACCACCAGCAGAACAAATAAAATTGAAGTCAAAGCACAGTTGTTAATGCAGAGATGTTAAATAGAAAATGTTGTGAAGGAAGGTTTAGGAATCTGGAGGGTATCCAAGGAGGAAAGAGAAAGGAAGCAAATGTTGTCAACAGAAATCCCTCCAGGAAAATGCAGTCCCATAGAGACTGGATTTGGAGATAAGGAATCTTCATGGGGTTTTTATGGAGCAAAGTGAAATTCTCTGGGTGCTTTAATGAACCACTGACCCTTAGAGATTAACTTTACCTGACTTTCTTTTCATTCCCACAAAATCAGGCTCTCGAGGGCTCCGTGTGAACGTTTAAATTTTCGAGTATTTCCAGCCAGGGAGCAAAAGGCTCTGAGTTCAGCTGGAATTAGTGGGATTTAAACATCCCTGAGGGTCACCCCCGTGAGCCCCTTCCCCTGTGATCCCTATTTTGAGCATTCCCTGGGGAGAATGGTCTGGCCAGAGGAATTCCAAGTGCCCAGAAGCCCTGGGAGCGAGCTCGGCAGCCCTGCCAACCGAGGAGGACCACGCTGCTTCAAATCCAGACAACTATTTTGAGTTCATGTGGGAACCAAGCTTGATCCAATAAATATCAGGAGTTATCACAAGAGAACCCACAGGAAAACACACATTGAGTGCTGACAGACACAAACTTTCCCCTTTTTTAACTCGGATTTTAAATAAGCCAAGGCAGCATTTTCCTACTGCTCAAGGCAGTTCTGCAGAAGCCATAAAATTCAGTGGGATTGAGGTGGGGGGAGGTTAAATCTTTTTTTCCTGCCCTTTTCAGTGGTGGGAACAGCCCAAACTGAGCTGCAGGACTCCTGCCAAAAGCTGTCCTGGTGCAAAGTCCGTGTGGGATCAGGATGAGACTGGACAAAGATTGGAAAAGGGTTGATAAAGTTGTCAGATAAAGCTGAAAACTCCAAAAGTGGTGGAGACTGGGACAAGGCAGGAAAAAGGAGCCTCATAAACGTCAGCCTCGTCCTATTTAGCACCCAAATCATTGTTGGGAGCAGCACCTGGAGCAGAGGGAGCCTTGTTCTTAGGGAAGCTCTGATGTTCTTAGGGAATTTCACCTCCCTGGATTCAGCAGGGCTATAAAAAGCTGCCCTGCATTGCAGGCTGAGGGGGATTAGCATTTATCCCACAGGAGAAAAAAGAAATGGGGCCAGGGGTAGATTTGGGCAAGAGAAGCAGTCTGGGAATGAGGGATGAGAAAATGGAGCTGTAAGGAAAGGAGAAAAGAGAAAAAGAATAATCAGAAAAAAGCAAGGAGGCAGGAAATGGCTGCAGGGTGGAGCTGGGGAATGTAATGTCTGCACAATTTAAGGGGAAAATGGAAGAGAAACAGGCCTGGGTGGGTGGGTGGGTGGTAAAGCAGCACTGAGTGACTTCACATTTTAAATATTTAAACATTACAAGGAGCTGAAGGTGTACTTTGCTCTCACAAAAGAGTTTGTTTAATGCTTTTACTTTTCGAGGCACAGTCCCTTTCATTCTTGCCTGGCTAAATGCAAATAAAAGTAAACACATTTGGAGCTGATAGACCAGGCAGTGCTGGGAGCAGCACCAAAGTGAGCTGGGCTCAAGTGACACGGGCCAGGGGCCACCCCAGGAGAGCTCATTTGCCCCAGCAGGGTTTGTTCTGTTTGATTGATTCATTTAAAGCACTTTCATTGTGTGCTTAGGTAAGATAACTGCTCCCTCTCTCCAGGCTGTTTTAACCTTGAACCACCTCCCTTCCCCAGGAGTTTGGAGATTGCACATTCCTGGGTTCTCTTCTGCAGCATTTCAGCTTTGAACTTTGGGAGAGCTTCAGCCAAAGGACTTGGGATCTGTGTGGGAGCTAAAGTTGCAGTCACAGAAGCCCAAAATAAAACCCCAGCAGTTTTTCTCAGCCCTCCCTGCACCTCTGTGTGTGTTTGGATACCTCCTGATGGTCCTGTTGAGAGCCTCCTCTCCCTCCTGAGGGGAAAGTAAGAGAGGAAAATCAGCTCTCCAAGGATTTGGTTCAAGTCCTGGATGACATTTTCCAGTCTGAGATCCTCTCTTTTCTCCTGATCAGGCCAATTTGCTCACGGATGGTGGTAGGGATCAGGTTTGACTCAAGGCTAGAAGCCAAATTGTCCTTGTGGGGATGAAAATCTTGGATATTATTTGGTTACCTGCCCATGGAGGTTGGGGAGGCAGGAGCAGATAAGGGACAAAGAACAGAAAGGCCTGCAAGGAGGAGAAAAAAAGAGCTTGAAACTCAGACAAAACAAGAGTGAAGGATTAAGAAATCCAGGAAAATGCAGTTACTGCAGCAGACGAGGAACTGCTGCCTCCAGGGAGAATTTTATGGAGCCTGGCAGTGAAAAGCAGCTCAGAGGCCAAGGCAGACAGACGAGAAAACACAAAGGGAAAAGGAGGAGAGTTCAGAGCCTCTCATCTCTTTCCATGGGAGAAGAATAAATACACCTGAAGTTTGTTTGCAGAGAGCAATAAAGAAGGTTTAATAAAAGCCTTATAGTCATTTCCAGTTCTTACAACAAACAAACCAACCACCCCCACACACAAAATAAATCTCCCAGTGCAAGGGGAAACAGCAGCTTTATTTTTTTTTTTTTAAGAAAGGAGAAAGTCTGCTAGGAATGGCCACAGGAAAGGCATTATTAAATCTCCCTCAGTTCAAGCAGTGGTTACTCACGTTCAGGAGAACATTCCTGGCCAGTTAGTAGGAAAATTAATCTGTCTGTTCTAAAGATTATTCCCAAAACAATTCCTGACACGAAGAAAATGGATTTAGGTGGCAGAACAACCTCAAAGCTGCCCCCTGACGTGGATAAGTGACAGTGCAACAGCCCCACTGCATGTGACTGCAGCGTGCAAGGAGATAATCAGCAAGAAATCCAAATTAATCATCTAAAAAGCCGAGGGGGAGACCCATGAATCAGCTGGAACAAGAAGAGCAACACAAAACCTTACATATGTAGAGCTGGTTGGGAAAACAGAGCTTGATTCCGTGATAAAACCATTGCATTGTCAACATTGGGGATCTCAGCACTTCACTGCAGCCAGCAGCAGCTTCCCCAAGTGCTGATAACAACACAAACTCCTTTTCCCCCAGATCCAAATCCCCCAGGGAAGGGGAGGTGACACCACAAACTCCTTTTCCCCCATCCAAATCCCCCAGGGAAGGGGAGGTGACACCAACGGCAGCTGCAGCCTCGGAGGGGGTGGCCAGAGGTTGGGTTGTGGTTTTTGGGATTGTGCTGGAAGTCAGCACTTGGCCTTGGATTCGAGCTGGTGTTGAGCTGAGGTTGGAGCTCTGGAATCAGCAATATCCAAGGAGTACAGAAATAGCTAAGGAATATAGCAATATCCAAGGAATATAGCAATATCCAAGGAGTACAGCAATATCCAAGGAATATAGCAATATCCAAGAAATATAGCAATATCCAAGGAGTACAGCAATATCCAAGGAGTACAGCAATATCCAAGGAGTACAGCAATATCCAAGGAATATAGCAATATCCAAGGAATACAGCAATATCCAAGGAATATAGCAATATCTAAGGAATATAGCAATATCCAAGGAATATAGCAATATCCAAGGAATATAGCAATATCCAAGGAATATAGCAATATCCAAGGAATACAGCAATATCCAAGGAATATAGCAATATCCAAGGAATATAGCAATATCCAAGGAGTACAGCAATATCCAAGGAGTACAGCAATATCCAAGGAATACAGCAATATCCAAGGCAGCTGCTGCCAGGATCACTGGGCAAAGTGCAAAGTCCCACAGAACAAAAAGCAAGGTCATTTGTGAAGGAATCTGAGTACAGGTCATTAATTAATTAATGCTTTGCAGTTCTCTGAGTAATATTTTTCAACCAGTTCAAGATAAAAAGGTTTGGCTTGGAAGGGATCTTAAAAAATTCCTCCAGTTCCTCCCCCTGCCATGGGCAGGGAAACCTCCCTCTATCCCAGGCTGCTCCAAGCCCCATCCAACCTGGCCTTGGAAATTCCAGGGATCCAGGGGCAGCCACAGCTTCTCTGGGCAAAGGGAAGAAGAGTTTAAGGGACTCAGGAACACAAGTGGCATTAAAAAAATCCCCCTCATCAGGAATGAAATCACTCAGACTCACTGCAAAACCTCTTGTGCAGAGGTTTAAACTGAGCCAAGCTCTGTAACTGATCCTTCTCCCTGAGCCAGACATGGAGCAGTTCCAAAGTCTGAAGACCTTTCTGGGTGTGTGGGAGGGAAATCAGCTTAATTGCACCTTTATGCAATCAACTTCTGTGGTCTCTCTGATGCTGAGGATTCGGGGCTCTCAGAAACCACCCAGACAACTTTGCACAAGAGCTTTTAAGTGAAGACACAGGTGATGAACACTCCCAGCCCACCCAGGTGCTGAGAGCCTGGAGCATCCTGGACACCTTCACCTGCTTTGCTTCCCTGCTCCCTGGTTTTTTTTTTTCCCCTCTCCAGGTGACCTTGGAGTTGAGAAGGTTCAGGAAAGGGACATGGCAGCAGCCAGTGTGGCATGGAAGGAGATTTAAAACCAGGTTGGACGGGGTTTGGAGCAACCTGGGATTGTGGAGGTGGCCCTGCCCATGGTAAGGGGTGGAACAAGATGAATTTTAAGGTCCCTCCAACCCAAATCCCTCTGTGATTCCATAAATATTACTGAAAAGGGAAAAAAAGTCACCTTGAAGTATTGAAGGAATTATTTCCTTTCAGCCTTGCTGCTTTTGACTCAGTAAAATGAAATCAATCCCAACTGATCAATTACTGGAAATACTAAGCTCAAAGCAAGAGTGAAATTCCAACACTGAGGTTGTGTCCTGGGCTGGAACGGAAAGGAAAAGCTCTGATTCTTAATCCAGTGGTGACCCCTA
Organism: Falcunculus frontatus; assembly: GCA_013398115.1. Classification (NCBI taxonomy): domain Eukaryota; kingdom Metazoa; phylum Chordata; class Aves; order Passeriformes; genus Falcunculus; species Falcunculus frontatus. The sequence goes on along the minus strand of VZRV01003651.1, from coordinate 17,477 downwards.
GAGGGAAAAAAAGGATTTCACTGCTTGGCAGCTCCCGAAGGGAATGAGAAGGGAATTATAAAGCTCTGCTTGAGCCAGAAGTGGCTCTGCAGTCCTTTGGTTCATCCTCTGGAGGAGTTCCCTCACCAGGACACAGCAAAGAGAAAGTGCTCCAGGAAAAAACAGGGGAAAAAGGGAGAAGCTTGAGCCTCTTCCCAAGGGTGCTGGGAGGTCTCTGCCTTCCCAAGAACTCCTGTGGGATGAGTGGGATGCAAACCTTGGAATGTCTGGAATAATGCCCAGGGAGGGGAATCCCATTTAAACCTTTCCTATGAAACCTCCCCCTGCATTCCCCATACTCAAAGACTCAATCTCCACGTGGCTTTTTGGGGTTTTTTGCAAGGAGTGGAGGAACTGTTCCACCTCAGCCACGGAGACATCAGACACTCCAAGCCCATCCCAGCTCCACAGGAATCCAGCCTGGTGCTGTTTATCCTTGGAATTGCCTGCTAAAACCTGCAGGAAAACTTTGGCTGGAGTTGTTCCTACACCTCCACACAAGGTGGGACCCACCCGGATTTGCAATTCCAACGATATTTTTGGCTCCATGCCTTTTTTTTGGTTGTTGTTTGTTGTTCAGTCTGGGTTTTCTTTGGTTTCACCAAAATAAAGGGGAGCAGAGAACCACCCAAATGGGGCAGGGGTGGTGCTTGGAGGACCTGTAAATGTGTTTTATATCTATTTTCAGAGCATAAATCCTTGTTTTGAGAACTCCTTGACAAGCACAGGGTGCTGCTGAAGGAGAAAGAAACCCCCTTGTCCACCTGGGATCCATCCAAATATCTGAGATTCACAGCTGGAATAATCTGGGTTTTTTTTTTTTTTTCTCACTCTTAAAATTACTGGGAGAGCCTCACCTCACTTTAATTTCTGGGCACACTTCAAAGTAACCCTAAATAAAATTGCTGTGATCAAACCCTGCCTTCCTGTCCAGTCACAGCTAAAGCTGAAGCTTTGGGTAGATAATTAATTCCAATTATGGCAGCACCTTTAATGAGATGCTTCCCCCCTCAGCAGGATGTGGGAAGTGTGGGACCACCGCAGTTAAAGAGATTTCCTGGGATTCCAGGTGTGAAGAAACCCTGGAATTATTTCTATTTCTCACAGCAAAGGACTGAAGTTCTCCAGCTGAACCAACCAAGCTGCAAATTTGAAGTTAAAAGAAGAAGGAATGGATTTAGACATGTAAATATTCCATGGAACTGCAGCTGCTTTCCAGGAAATTTGTATAAAAATATGGGAATAGAAAAGCTGGGAAGAAGGAGGATGGGGAGTTAAGAGGACAAACTGAATGACCTTTTAAAAACTGACCATTCCTTCCCAGTCCTGTTATTCCAATCATTTCTGGGAATAATTCTTCTTTCCATATATTATTGCCTTATCTCTGCTTTCCTTTGTCAGGCATTTTTTAATTTTCCTTTCATTTTTGTGGTTTGATGCTCCCCAGATCCCAAATTTCCTGCTGTTCCCTCAGGTGAGAGCAGAGAGGCAGAAATGAAAGTGTAAAGTATTCTGTCAGGAAAGGAAAAAGAAGGGAAAAGGGAAAAAAAACCCAACCAGAAAATGCAAAAAGTGATAGAAGTCAAAGAGGGGTGAAATTTTCCCAGTATCCAGAGGGGAAATCCCATGGCAGTCACGTTGCCTGGCACTCGAAGCTGAAATCCAGTTTAAGGTAAAAATTGGAATATTCTGGTAAAATCAGGGGATTTACTGGGAATTTTGCCATCAGTTCCAGTGAGTTTCACCTTCATTTTGCTTTTATATGTTAGCTCTGTTTTAAAAGGGGTTTTTTTTTGGTGAAAAACCCACCAAGAAAAGAAATGCAAATCAGGAAATGAAAGAGTAACAGCAACTTCTGAGTACCAAAAATGTCTGGGAGTAATTGGGTGGTTCCAGATTTATAAATGGAAGATCTAAACTCTGGTTTTTTACCAGGATTCCTCCCTCATTCCTGAATTTCCAGCCATTGGCTCCCAAATTTATTCCCACAGACAGCACCATCCACTAGAACTGGCAAGAGACACCATTTCCATCATTATCATCTCACATTAGAAATAAATAAATATTTTAAATTGTTGCCCCCAACTCTTTCTCCAAGTGTCCAGCAAAGACGAGCCCTTATTGAGGGGCTTATTAATTTAGTTAATATTTATTAAATATTTATTTAATTTATTAAACGTTTAAATTAATAAATATTAAGACCGAATTTTATTTAAATTTTAGAGAGTTTTTGGGGGCTCTTTCAGGGCTTTTTTGGGGCGTTTTAAGCCCTTTTAACTTCTGGTTTTTAGGTGTAATTTAAATATCACCTTATTTTATTAATACTTATTAATTTTAATCCGATTTACTTAAGTTTTAAAAGGTTTTTTTTTGCATTNTCTTTAAACTTCTTATTTATAAAAATTTAGTTAAATTTAAAAAATTTATTTATTAAAATTTAGTTTAAAACTTAAAATTTATTTATAAACATGTATTTCATTTATAAAATTAAATCAGGCAAAGACTGAGGAAATCTTTCTTTTCAGGCTATAAAAATTTCCCTACAGCTTTTCCTGGATATTTTAAAAAATAAATCGGTGAAAACCAAAATTCCCTAATATTAAAAAAAGCAAAATTCAAGAAAAACATCACCCTCCTGAAGACACGAGGAAGATCAAGAGGAATTTTGCATTTCCCTTGTCCTTGTGTTAAAGAAACTGCCCCTGGGAAGTGGAAGAGAAGCTTGGCAAATTTATTATTTCATAGGAGCTGCAGGGAATTTTAGAGCTGGGAATCCACTTTGGATTCCTGGAAAACGGTCATTTGCTCACATCCTGTTCCCAAAATTCCAGAGGAAGAAGGAATATTTTGAAATCCTATAGGTTGGGTTTTACTTGGCATAACTTTGGGGAGACAGAGAAAAATGAAACCTGAAGAAATGAAGGAAAAACTTCCTAATCCAAGCCCAAGTGAAGCCTTGAGGTCAGGGGTGATGTTGGATGGGAACCCAGCATTCCTCAGGGAGAAGTTCTGCTCTGGCCAGAGCAGAAGGATTTTAAGGATCTGGTGCTTTTCCTTGGCTTTTCCCAGCAAAAGCAGCAAGGACCCTTCCATAAAGTTCTTGTGCACACATTCCATAGGAACAGGAATAATGGGAATATTTAAAGTATTTCTCCCCAGTAAAGACTGGGGAGAAATAAAGAGTGGGAAGAGAGGAGGAGGAATTCAACACTTTGCTCAGGATGATGGGAAAAGGATGAGATTGTGCTGCTGCTCCACTGATGGAAAACTTGTGGTGATGCCTTAGGTTTTAACTTTTCTATTTTCAAATTCTGTACTGCTTAGAGTGTAACTCTGAAGTTCCTTGGAGCCTGTAATTCCTGCTCTCTCCTACTGGGCAGACATAACAAAGCCTCTCCAGGCTTTGCCTTCAAGGACAGCCAGGCTGTTTTTAGGCCCAAAATGTGTAAACCAAAGATTCTAAGGGGGGGCAAGCTGAGGGGAATTACATCATTAAACTGGGGCTTTAATTGGAGAATGAACCCTGATATGCAAATGATCCAAACCTATAAAAGTGTGAAGAACTCGTGACCTGGGGTCCATCTTGGGGTCCATTTTTGGAAGCAGCCTTTGGCTCCCCCAGGGTGTACCTTGAAGGCCCTTCAAATAAATACCTGTCTTTATTCCCTTCCTCTTGTCTAGTCTCTGTTTCTAGGTGGCTGCAGGAGGCATCAGTTCGACAACTTCAGCTTCTGCTGTTGGGTCACACTTTTCCCATGTCAGAGCTTTATACTTCAAATATTCCCATTATTCCTGTTCCTATGGAATGTGTGCACAAGAACTTTATGGAAGGGCCCTTGCTGCTTTTGCAGAGAAAAGCCAAGGAAAAGCACCCGATCCCTAAAACCTCTAAAATCCATCACAAAGTCACCGATGCCACACTGCTGTGACTTTGCTGTCTCCAAAATAATCCCAATTCCACATCCCTGTGCAGGATGTCGCCTACTGCAGCCTCTCCCTGACAGGCAATTCCACAGGTTAACAGCAATCCTGCCCCTTCCTGCCAAATCCAGGGCTCCATAAATCATCCCCAGGGAGAGCAGCAGGGTCAGAGGCTGGCACTTCTCAACCCTTCAGAAATTTGCTCAGCTGTGTTTGCCAAAATTGATTTTCCCTCCTTGTGTGTTGATCCAAGGGGAGTTTAAACCCCTTCAAAGAGGGCAAAGGACAGGAATTTATGGAATATTTAAAATTTGGCAGTTCCAAGGCTTTTGTGAAGCCAAGGAAGCAGTGACACCTTTGGTCTAGATCAGAGCAGGATCCTGATGGTCTGAAATGCTCTCTCCACATTCCCACATGGTTAAAAGTTAATTTTTACAATTCATTTTTATCCAGTAGGGAGATAAGTGCAGGGCTGTCATTTCTGGAGTAGAGGAAAGGATTAAATAAACAAAACCAGGTCTTTGTCAGGAAAAGATGGAGCCTTTAAACTCAGCTTACAGCTTGGTTAAGCCAGGCCTGTCTCTCTGGTTTATTCCTGATCTAAAGTTAGGGAAACTCCTGCACACTTCCTTTGCAAACCATACATAAAATAATTCCCAGCCCTCCCTATTAACAGATATTCTCTGCACCCTCCAGCCCATTTTGGAGGATCCCTGGATATTCTCTCACCTGCCTGATTTCAGGGAAATGATTCCCATCATTTGGAATCAGTCAGTTCTCCTGGATTATGAGGATGAGTTGCTTTTCCTTGGCTTTTCCCTGCAAAAGCAGCAAGACCCAGCCCATATAAAGCCCTTGTGCACATGGGAATCTTTTTCTGAGACTTTTTATCTCTTTCCACAGCAAATTCCAAGAAATTTGAGATCAGAATCAGCAGCTGTCAGACTTGTTCAGGGGATCTGGGAATGTGTTTAGGCTGGGAGAGCATGAGGAAAAGCTTTTGTAGGCTCTGTTTTAGGAACACCTCTGAGCTCCATTCCTGTCCAAGCAGAAGTTTTTATATCATTTGTTGGTTGGAAAGAATATTTTAACCATCTGCCTCAGATACCAGGAGAGCAATACCCAGCTCTGCTGCAAGTGCTTTGGATGAAGGAATTTTTTATTAATAACTACTGCAGCTCCTCACAGGGAAAATGAGGAAAAATCTTCTCTGGGTTTTTATTTAAATGGATAAAAAAGCACTGAGGGGTTCATTCTTATCATCAAGGGACCATTTCTACAGGAGAGATGCTCTCCTTATTTTTTGACATCCCAAATTCATCACTTTTTGAGGTTTTATCTGAAGGACCCATTCTGCAAAGCACCTGCGACGAGCTTGCCCTGAAAATATTAATTAAAGCAGCACAAACTGGGTTTAAGCAACTGGATGTTGAGGATAATGATTTGTGAGGGAAGATAATTATTTGCTAAGTGTAGCTTGACTTCTGTTTTACAAGACAATAATGAGCAGTCTATCATCAGCTAAAGTAATTAAAAGCCTGATGTTAAGACAATCAACATTCACACCGAGGGATGTTGAGTGCTGAAATGTTTTAATCGCTGCCTGCTGGCACTTGCCATGGAGGTTGGGAAAGCTGCAGCATGGTTTAAAAATAACGAGATTTTACAGGTATTTTCTTTCTCTTACCTTTATCTCATCTCTCCTGTGAGAAAATTCATTTATTTCCAGCATTTTCAAGCACTGAGAATAGAAGAGATCCTTGTTCAGAGGCCACCAGAAGGAAATAAAGAAATTATACTTGATCTTAGTTTATTAATTCTGCCTCTGTTTTAACACATTTCAAACACCTAACAAAAAATCCAGGATTATTTCCAGAGCTGCTCACACCTTCTCTGTCCCTTGGAGAAAAACACCAGGTACAAGAGAGTTCTGCACCAATAATTGGGAAGAGGTGCTCAGGAGTAAAATCAGGATTTCATTCCAGTTAATAGGATTTTAAGAAACCCTGACACTTTAAAGTGTAGGGGAGGAGAAAAGTGACCTTAAAATGTTTCACTGAACATCTATTCTATAGCACAAGAAAATGTCACAAGATCACAGCCAAATCTACTCAGTTTTGGGGATAATTTCTTTCCAGCCCTCTCCCAGTTGCTGGAATATTGTGGAATTCCTGTGCCAAGGACAGCTGAGGAGAAGCCCAAGGAACAAAAGGACACAAGTTGGGTTTTAACCCTTAAAAAACCAAACTGTGATTTGATTTAAAAAAAAAAAATTCCTAAAGTATCAATAGTCTTTTCCAGTAATTTCAGGCCAAAATACGGATTTATAATTTGGGATACTCTGGTCTCCTGGGAATTGTTTGAGGCCTCTGGAAGGTTGTGTACAAACCTCACACTCAGTGAGACACTCACAAGCTGCTTTTGGAAAAAAAAAAACCCCACTGGTAATTGGAGTCTCTGGACATTTCCTGCAAGCTTGGAGCTTCCAATTAAGCTCAAGCGATGCATTTTAATAACCACCTTCTTCAGGAGAGGAAAAGTTTCCATTTGAGTGAACTTTGATGTGATAATGGCAAGGAAAAGTGGGTGTTTGTAGTCTTCATTAGGCTCTGAGCGGCCCTAGAAAGTCTGCTGGAACAGAGCTTTAATCCCAGCCAAGATCAAGAGCAAACAAACATTCACTGCAGAAAAGCCGTAATTAAGGAGAAGAAAGGCAAGAGAAGCATCAGCATCAAAAGCACTTGGCCCTCACAGCGGTGTTGGCTCAGTGGCCAACCAACAACTGCCTTTAATGGGATAAATGTGGAAAGGGAATAAATCAAAGCCAATTGAATTTATTGCAGATTGTGCAGGTGATCGGGGAAGAGTTTTAAAAGCTTTTTTTTAAATGTATAATTCAGGAAGGACTCTCTCTCTCTCTCTCGAGATGCCTCGTTAAAGCCAATCCTGCTGCTGAGTGAACAACAAATTCCTTGCTGCTGCTCCAGAAACAAAGCTCTCCCTGACAAAGCTCCTGCACGGGATGGGAAGGGGTTTTGGTTCACTTTAAACCTCTCAGTGTCTGCAGACTGCCACCAAAATATTCCAGATTTCTCCCTTCCTCATCCCTGCAAGCCTCATCCAGCAATTCCACAGCCACGGGGAAAGGTGGAATGGTAAAATATGATTTTTTTATAGGTTCAAAAAAAAAAAGCAACTCCACAGTTCCCTCTGCAGCCACAGTGGGCTCTCTCAGCCCCTCCTTTTATAACTGAGCACCTTTTCCACCTTCCACCCTACTGTGCCTCCATCAAAACAATTTTAATCCTTCTCTCCAAAGTCAGCCAGTTAATTGGGATTAATCTCATCGGAGTAACTACTGAGTTGATGTTTGCAGGTGTCAGAAAGAACAGTTGGCTCTGGAGAGAGATAAAAACCAACTTTACAAGCTCCAGGTTTGCCTGGGGTTGGAGGGTTCCTTTTCTCAGCTGGAAGGAGCTCTCCAGAGCCATTCTCCAGGAAAAATGCCAAATCAGACGAAGTGTCTGGGGCAGGAGAGAGGCCTCAGCTTTATTTCCATGGGTTCTCTCAGAAGGGATAATGTGGCCCTGGGCTCTCAGCTTCACCTGGATTCACCTCCAGATTAGATAAATCGGGAAGCTGGGAACGAGATTAGAGAGCAAACAAACAAATCCCAAAACAAAGGGTCTTTTATCTGTCCCAGATAAAGTTTTTTGTCATTTTTTGGTCACCTCCTTGCAGGAGGGACAAGGTTGAGAGAAAAACAGTCATCCACTCGTTGTGCTGTCAGATTCTGGGAAAAATTCTGGAAAAAGAGGGAATGTCTCCTTGGGAAAACCATTCCTTATTTTTCCCTTCAGGACTGCCCACTCTGCAGCTTCCTCTCCTTCACCAGAGCAATTACCTCTCACTTTTCTACCTGAAACCTGATGCAAGAGCTGCAGGTGCATTGCCAGTGGGGAAAGGGATAAATAGAAAATTAGAAGATGTGAAAACCATCCCCAGCTGAGGGCAAACATCCCCTTGTTCAGAGCTGGGTGAAGTCACCGTCTCCAGCACGCTCTCGAATGTCTCCTCCCTTTTTAGACACCGCAGACAAGAGGCTGCCTGCAAATCCCCTGCCCCAAGCACAGCCCTTCCCCACCTCCCCTCTCTCTTGGAAGCGTCAGGAATCCTCCAGCAGCATCACAGGAGTGAAATTCGATGCTTTGTGTGCAAGTCAAAGTAACATTTAAAAATACCCCAGTGAAACAGCAGATTTGAGACGCTCAGGAATGTTGTAGCCCTGAGAATGCAAGGGTACAACAGCAAGAGGACAAGGCTAATAAAGGGGATTACCTCGCCCTCCAACGCTGCTGGGTGGATTTCGGGAATCCAGAGGCTCCCAGAGCTCTGGTTCTGCCTCGACTGAGATTTGACCAAACTCAGACTGCCCAAATCCAGTGTCAGGTTACAGGGCTGGGGACAAAAGCTCCTTCATGGATGTGTGCACACACACTCACAGCGTTGAGGCGAATGAACAGGGGACTGAGGTCATTTGTTGTGCATATATTGAATATTTTTATGGCTTGGTAGGGAGTGGAGGCCTTTGCTTAAATCTCAATCAGACCCTTGAACACATAAGGCACGGATTTTGCACATTTGGCTAAAGTTTAAAATCCAACTGTTTCCAGATTTTGGTCTATTTTTTTTTTTTAAATTAAAAAACCCAACCAAACAAAAAGCCCCCAAACAAACAAACCCAAAGAAAGAAAAAAAACCCAACAAAAAAACCAAACCTAACAAGAACAAAAAACCACACCCTCTGTCCTTCTGTCCCAGTTTGCCACTTCCCCAACAGCTGCAAGGATTAAACAGTTTCAGTTCTGTTATTGGTGGTTTGCAGCAAGATGGTTGGGGAAGAAAGCAGCTCAAATGATGCCAGTTGGGATTTGTGAGATTCCATCTGGATACTGGGAGCAGCTCTGGGCTTCCCAGTATAAGGAAGAGCAACTGGAACAAAAAGATGGCCAGGGTGAATAAAGGGACTGAGCCTGGGTGAGGCAAAAAAGGGATTTAAGTAAGGTAAAAAAGGGATTTAAGTAAGGTAAAAAAGGGATTTAAGTAAGGTAAAAAAGGGATTTAAGTAAGGTAAAAAAGGAATTTAAGTAAGGTAAAAAAGGAATTTAAGTAAGGTAAAAAAGGAATTTAAGTAAGGTAAAAAAGGAATTTAAGTAAGGTAAAAAAGGAATTTAAGTGCTGTCCACACGACCAGAAAAGGAGATAAAACCTGAAACAGACCCTTCCACATGCACAAGCTGCAGCCTGGAAAATTTCCAGTAAATACAAGGAAAACGTTTCCCCCCAATGAGTGTGGTCAAGATGTGAGAGGTAAGAAAATCCCTGTCTTGGAGGTTTTTAGAGCTCATCCAGCCAATGCCAACCTGACCTAAATTTGAAGTTGGGCTGGAGACCTCCCAGAGTCGCTGCCAGTTAAACTTTTTAATTATTCTAAACAAGCCTCAAGCAGCAGCATCTTGAATTGCTCTGCATCACCAGACCACAGAGGTGCTGAGCTGACATCACCTTGTTTGAGTGTTCAGATGAAGGGTTAAGACCTGTAATTCTTATCTGCATAAATTCCTTTTGCCCCAATTTCCTTGGCCTCTCCCACACAAAGAAGCCTCACGCAGCAATGCTCGACCATCCCAAACCATCAAAACCTTCAATTAGGCTCTGCTTTTCAAGTGTGCTAATTAGGGAGCTACAGTTTGATTTTCAAGCGCACATTTCTACGAAAACACGTATTTTTCAAAGCCTGTTAAACCCTTCTGCCACCTAGAACTCACACAATGCTTGCAAAACCCAAGCTCATCAATGTTGACTTTGCTTTCATTGCCTCATTAAGAACATCCACTCCAGTCCCTGGGGAATTTCTCCACGTTTCAAAACAAGGGACTGCTCCACTCACCTTCCTCTCGCTCATTTCCATGGAAAAATGAGGCTGGAGGAAGAGCAGGAGCATCTCTCACCCCTCCAAGCCAAGCTGGGATGCAAAGGCTGATCTCTGATCACACCCAGGAAAAAATTTCTGTCCTGCATCTGCAGGTAGAAACTCTCTGTGCTGAGGTAACTAAAGCCACTTTTGTCAGATGTGAGAGGTTTCTGCATCACCTGCACGCTCGGAGAAGTCATTTCCTAACCTCGAGGGTGTCAGAAAACCCAAACTTCTGCTGGTCTGGGTTTCCCAAATCTGAGTTAGCAGGGGATGGGTCACTCGGGGTCAGCTGCTGATAAATTCTAAACACCCCCAGGTGACATTTTGGGGTCAACGCAGATAAACTGAACTTCAGGGTAATTTATTTAATGAGTTTCTTTCAGGGTGTGACCTTGGAAAAAGTCTCCCGAGTTTGATACATCGGAATAACAGTAACAGACATCTTACACAGGGGTTTAAAAATCAGAATAAAGACAGGGCTGATGCTGAGGTGGATCTTATGCCCAGGAGAGGGAGTTGATCCACCAGTTAGGCACAGGGTGCCCAGAGAAGCTGTGGCTGCCCCTGGATCCCTGGAATTTCCAAGGCCAGGTTGGATGGGGCTTGGAGCAGCCTGGGATAGTTGGAGATGTCCCTGCCCATGGCAGGGGTGGTACTGGATGATCCTTAAGGCCCATTCCAACCCTTTAAAATTCCGTGATAGAAGCAGCTACAACCTCTCCTCATTAGGGGACAGGCAGGGAACGCTGTTATAGCCTGAGGAAAGAAGCGTCCATCTCATGAGGCAGAAAGGCAAAGGATTCTCCCACAGCCCGCAGGAGAGGAATTCCCCTTAGGAAATGGGATGAGGGTCCCGTCCAGCGGAAGGGAGGGAATTTCTCTGGAAAATCCCCTCACAGCCGGCCGGAGATTCCCTTCACAAGGCAAAAAGAAAGCTGAAAGGACCCTCCTTACACAGGAGAGCAGCGGGGTCCCATCTGAGGGCACACACGCCCCGCGGGTCACCCTCAGCCCCTCACGGGAGGACGCGGGGGGATCGCGACTCCTACCGGCTGCAGGAGGAGGCCACACCGGGAGTGCCACCCGCCGGGGGCGAGATGCTGGCTCTGCCCCGTCTCCGCCCAGGGGGTTTCTGGCCCAGGGGCTCTGCCTCCATAGGGATGGGGACCGGGAGCGGAGCTGGCAGCGGCAGCGGTGCCTCAGCCTGGGGAGAAATGGCGGCGGCAGCGGCGGCGGTTTGAAAATGGCGGCGGTGGCGGCGTTGGCCAATCAGAAGCTGTGGGGGCGTGGCCAGAGAGAGGCGCGGGCTGTGAGGGAGGCGGGGGGAGCGCAGCGCCCCCTGGCGGAGCGCGCTGTGGGGAAACTGAGGCACGGCGAGAGCAGCGCCCTCCACATCCCGATATTCCAGGGAATCGCAGCGTTCTTGAGGCTGGAAAAGACCTCTGAGACCATCATGTGGCCAAGCACCACCTTGTCAACCAGAGCTGAGTGTTGGAGTCCAAGGCACGCTTCTGGCTGCTGTGGGAGGTCAGGGAATGCCTCGGGCTGTCCTGGGTGGTCACAAGCCCCCAGCAAGGGGNAAGGGCACAAAAAGGACAGGGACAGCCCAAGACTGGGCAGTTCCCACTTGGTTTTGGCTGGCATCAGACGTGCAGCCAGAGCTTAGAACAAATTAGAGATAAGGAGAAATAAACATCTTGAAACAACATCTGCAGGTGTCTCTCATCTGTTCGGACTCGAGGTAAAACTTCCCAGAGGTGAAGATAAGAACCAACATTTGTGCAGAGAGCTGAACTCCCACACCTGAGCATTGAGTACCACATCCAGTCGTCCCTTAAACACCTCCATGGATGGTGAGTCCACCACCTCCCTGGGCAGCTGCTTCCAATGTTCAATCACCCTTTCCATGAAGGAATTTTCCCAATTTCCACCCTGAGCCTCCCCTGGCCCAGCCTGAGGCTGTTCCCTCTCCTCCTGTCCCTGTTCCCTGCGAGCAGAGCCCGACCCCCCCCGGCTGCCCCCTCCTGTCAGGGAGTTGTGCAGAGCCACAAGGTCCCCCCTGAGCCTCCTTTTCTCCAGCCTCAGCCCCTTTCCCAGCTCCTTCAGCCTCTCCTGGGGCTCCAGCCCCTTTCCCAGCTCCATTCCCTTCCCTGGACACGCTCCAGCCCCTTAATGTCCTTCCCTTGAGGTGTGGCCTCCAGAATCACTTCCCTAATCCTGCAGGCCACTCTATTCCTGGTAAAATCCAGGTGCCATCAGCCTCTTGCCCACCTGGGCACACCTAAGTTCATATCTAGCTGCTGTCACCAGCACTCCCAGGTCCTTTCCCAGCTTTCCAGCCCCATTCCATGGGGTTGTTATGGTCAAAGTGCAGGACCCAGCACTTGTTGAACTTCCAATCCATCTNCAGCACTTGGTCTTGTTGAACTTCCAATCCATCCATTCCCACCTCCATCCATGATCCCTGGGAGAGAACAGCTGGAGCTGTGCCAGGGGAGGTTTAGGCCGGATTTTAGGAAAATGTTCTTCCCCCAGAGGGTGGTGAGCACTGAACAGGCTCCCCATGGAATGGGCACATTCCCAAGGCTGCTCCAGGAGTGTTTGGACAATGCTCCTGGGCATAGGGTGGGATTCTGGGGTGTCTGTGCAGGAATTGGACTGGATGATCCTTGTGGGTCTCTTCCCACTCAGGATATTCCATGATTCTGTGATTCTTCCCTCCTCCACTCTTCCCTTCAGCCTTGTCTCCTTCCTGAACACAAGTCCAGCACCTCATGGCCCTGGGAAGGGGAGGAACAGCCTCACCCTGTCAGAAAGAGGCAAAAAATCGCCAAAATTTTGGAGGAGAAACAGCTCCTTCCTAAAAAAGGGAAAATTTACACCTCAGAAATCAGCTCAAATCCCAAAAAATTACCTCAGACATCCCTCTCAAAACACACCCAAGGGATTTAAAGGCGTGTGGGTGTTCCCTGGATGCAGCCACGGGACTGAGGCAGTGGCTTCCCTCATGGAGCATCCTGCCTGGAATCTTTCATCCTGATCCATGTCCTGGCACAAAACCACTGCCTAAACCATTTGTAGCGAGGTTTTTGATTCGGACAGAGCTGGAAAAAAGCAGCTGCTTTGGCCAGACAGACCAGCAAATCCCCAAATCCTGCCTTGAAAAGCCATCAGGAGCCCCCACTGTTCCTCCCACGCCGTATCAGGGTCAAGCAGTGCTTCCAGTGGGTGAATTTTTGGATGCTCTCAAGTGAAGGGATCAGCTGGAAATCTGTCCCATTTGGCTGAGATTTGGATTTTCCCTCCATTTCAGCCTTTTCCCTCTGAAAAGTGGCAGGGATGAGGAGGGGATGGGGTCTCTCCCCTCATGGGGGGACACCCCCAATCATCCCTATAACAGAGGGCAGCTTTTCACTGCTTATAAATTGGGAATTATCTCCTCTGGAGTGCAAAGGTTCCTTTGGACCAGACAGATTTGGCAAAAAATCTCCTTTTAACAACTCTTGACACCCCAGACAGCAGTGCTGGAACAGCCTTTTACACTTGATCAGGTTCATCAGGTTGAGCTCAACTTGTGGGCAGCCCTTGGATGAAATTCTTTGAAACCCATTAAATTCCATTTGAAACCCATTAAAAACCCCCACAGATGCACAAAGCATTTCACTTTCTTGGCTGTATTGAAGCAAAGAATCACAAATGGATTCTTCAGAGATGCTAAACCCACGAGTTCAGCTCTTGAAATGGGACCTTGATTCAGAGGAGGAGATGCCCCCTCTTTAAGCTGCCAAAAGGTTGCACATAACCAGATGTGAGAGTAAGGATTTAAAGCTTTTTTGAAGGAATTTGTGCTTTTTTTTGGGGGGAAAAACACCATTGGGATGGGAGAGGGAGCATTCCTGGGGCACCAGGCTTTCCCTCAGCAGCGTGTGCCAGAGGGCTCAGACTCAGCATGGAAATGATGCCAAAGAAAAGGGAATTAATTTTGCTTTTTCTATTCCAGTGCAGACTTAACGTGACCAAACTGTGAAGTTTCCATTTGAGTTCAAACCTAAACACCTCAGCAAACTTGTGTTGCCTCACTCAGCATTTCATACTCATAAATATTCATCCATTTTATCTCCTCCAGCCAAATTCCTTCCCTCCTTCCCAGTCCTTCTCCACAGCTGAGACCCGCCTTAAGCTGATTTCTGCATCAACTGTCCCCAAACTGCTGTGTCCTCCTGGTCTGGAAACTGGAAAATTTTCCAGACCTCCTGTTCTTTGCATCCAGCTGCACCCCTGAGCTCTGAATCCCCGTGGTGCAGCAGGCAGCGAGCCATGGAATTTGGGAATGGCTTTTCCATCAGGTTGGAGAACTCACAGACATTGAGAGGGGCTTGGGAGAGGCCTTCTCTGCTGAAATCATCATTTGGGAGGTCAGGAGGGCGAAGCAGATCCCAGGATGGGATCACCAGGGGTGTTTCTCTTGGAGAAGTCGATGCTGAAGGCTCTGTTAAGCCAAGGATGTGATGGGAGAGGACAACACCCCATCCTCAGCAGGTCCAGTCATGGAATCATGGAATGGTTTGGGTTGGGAGGGACCTTAAGGATCAACCAGTGCCACCCCTGCTGTGGGCAGGGACACCTCCCACTGTCCCAGGTTCTCCAAGCCTGGCCATGGACACTTCCAGGGATGGAGCAGCCACAGCTTCTCTGGGAATTCCATTCCAGCCCTTCCCCACCCTTCTAGGGAAGAATTCCATCCCAAGATCCCATCCATCCCTGCCCTCTGTCATGGGAAGCCATTCCCTGTGTCCTGTCCCTCCATGCCTTTGTCCAAAGTCTCTCTCCATCTTTCTTGTCAGCTCCTTTCAGGTCCTGGAAGGCCACACTGAGGTCACCCAAAGCTTCTCCAGGCTGAACAATCCCAACTCTCCCAGCCTTTCCTCCCAGTGGAGCTCCTCCATCCCTCTGATCCCCTTGATGCCTCCTCTGGATTCTCTCCAACATCTCCAGGTTCTTCCTGCACTGGAACCAGAGCTGGAGGCAGCTCTGCAGGTGGGGTCTCACCTGAGTCAAGCAGAGAGGCTGGTGGGATGCTGGGAATCCAGGATGATTCCTTTTCCACCCTCAAGCTGTTTTCCAGAGCTACAGCTTGGATGTGAGTGATCAGGAACCCTTCCATGACCCACCAGTCAACAATAAAAGGGTTTCAATCCAAACATCTCTTAGATTTCCACCAGTTTTTGGTGTCTCCAGTGGTTGGGTGTTTAGATTGGATATTAGGAAAAGTTTTCTCATGGAAAGCATTGGAAGAGTGGAGTCATCATCCTTGGAAGTGTCCAAAAAAATGTGTGGATGTGGCACTTGAGGATGTGGATTAATGGTGGACACAGTGCTGGTGGAGCTTCACAGCTGGACTTTTCCAACCTTATTGATTCTATTCCGTGATTTTTTTGTGTCTCCAAACTTTTCCCAGTTTCCATTCCCTGTGGAGAGGAGCAGGTGTCATTCCCAATGAGCTTTCCTCCATCCTTCATCCTCAAGGTCAGCAAAGATTTTGTTCCTTTTGCCCTCTGGGTTTTCTCCTCCCCTCTCTGTTGACCTCAATATTTGCCTTGTTGGGATTATTCCCTTTGGAAAAGATTGGATTAGGCAGGGATTAGTAACAGAAGCACTAAGGATTTGTGCTTAGTTAATCAGGCTTAATTAGGCCAAGCTTAAAGCACACCCCATTGGCACTGAGCTCTTCCAGGGCTCAAAGCATGAAGTGATTTTGTAGGATTTGGCCACGTTGTTCATTTAAGCACCTGCTTGACTTCCAAATTGGTCACCTGGAGGATCTTGGAATTTCCAGGGCCATAAAACCTCAGGCCAGAAACTGCACATGATTTGGGGGAGGTGTCACCATCAGGATTTAAAGAACCCCAAAATACCCCCAACCTCTTTGTGTTTTCATCTAGAAAAAAACCTCAAACAACCCGAAAATAATGCCCCTAAACCCAAATGGGAATGGGACCTGCATTCCAAGGAATCAGCAAGTTTTTGGGAAGATCAGAACATGCCAGGAATTCTCTCAGGTGAGCAACTCATGGAATGTTCCAGAGCTCTTCCTTGGGATTCAGAGCTGCTGCTCTGAGCCTCGAGTGATGAATTTCTGAACTGTTCAGGATTGATTTCTTTAATAGATGAAAAAATCAAACAAATTAATTTGGATAATCCGGGTTATTCTGTTCCTCCATCCTCATTCCTTGAATCTTCCATAGTTGGGAATTGCTTGAGTTCTGTCATAGCCACAGAGCTTCAAACCAGTTTGGATGATCCCAAATTCCAGAAGAGGAAGGAAAATGTGTTTTGCTTTTAAATCTTCCAGATGAGGCCGAGTGACAGCTTTTATCTTTGTCAGAAACTCGGGATCATTGGAAAAGCAGAACTGGGAGTGATGGGAATTGTCAGCTTTATCCATGGAAATGGGAAAAGCTCCTGCTTCCAAATCCAGCTCCAAGTAATTGGAATTATCAGGCAATTCTTGGGTTTGTCCATGGAAATGGGGAAAGGTCCTGCTTCCAAATCCAGCTCCAAGTAATTGGAATTATCAGGCAATTCTTGGGATTGTCCATGGAAATGGGAAAAGCTCCTGCTTCCAAATTCAGCTCCAAGTAATTGGAATTGTCAGCTTTGTCCATGGAAATGGGAAAAGCTCCTGCTCCCAAATTCAGCTCCAAGTAATTGGAATTATCAGGCAATTCTTGGGTTTGTCCATGGAAATGGGGAAAGCTCCTGCTTCCAAATTCAGCTCCAAGTAATTGGAATTATCAGGCAATTCTTGGGTTTGTCCATGGAAATGGGAAAAGCTCCTGCTTCCAAATTCAGCTCCAAGTAATTGGAATTATCAGGCAATTCTTGGGATTGTCCATGGAAATGGGGAAAGCTCCTGCTTCCAAATTCTCCTTGGCACAGCAGGAACAGGTCCCTGGCTACGAAATCCCAATGCCCTTTTGACCCTGCTGGGAATTTCCTTCAGCAGCTTCCAGACATCCCTTTTCCATTAGAGAGCAGGAAAACGTGCAGGAATAAGATCCCTGGATATTTAAATGTCTTTGTACCTTTCCAGCCACGCAACAGAACTCAGAACACCACAGTTTTTAATTAAATAAAATAATTCAAATGAAGTTTAAATCGAATTCGTGTAAAACTCTTGATGTGAACTTCACTAAAAGCAGATTTGGTAGCTCTGATATGAAACATGGAGGAGTCATGGAATATCCCAAGTTGGAATGGACCCATCAGGATCATCCAATCCAACTCCTGGCCCTGCACAGACACCCCAAAATCCCACCCTGTGCATCCCTGGGAGCGGTGTCCAAGGATCCTGGAGCAGCCTTGGGAATGTGCCCATTCCATGGGAGTCTGTTCAGTGCCCACCATCCTCTGGGGGAAAAACCTTTCCTAAAATCCAACCTCAACCTTCCCTGGCACCGCTTCATTCCCTGGAATTCTTCAGGCCGAGTTAAACTGGTCATCATTTGCTCAGAGATTTTCCAATCCTGTTTTCACATGG
>VZRV01003650.1:0-10221 GCA_013398115.1 Falcunculus frontatus | reverse complement strand
CCCCAGGTGCCGCCCCCGGCGCCCCCCACCATCTCCTGTAACCCCGTGCCCCCCACCGTGCCCGCAGGGTCCCCCCCTGCAGGTTTTGGGGTCCTGGGCCCGTGGAGGCACAGGGGACAGACACCCCTGACACCTGGTGCCCCACAGCGCCTGGGCTGCAGCTCCCCAGGAGCAGAGGGGGTTTTTGGGGGGCTTTCCTGACCCCCGGAGCTGGAAGAAGGTCCTGCAGGTGAGTGGACTGGGACTCCAGTGGAATGGGGGGCCTTAAACCAGGGGCTGGGGGCTCTCCAGGACAGCCCAGGGTCCCCTGCACATCCCCAAAATGGAGCAGAAGTTGCTCCTTGTGTCCTTCCCTGGGGCATGGAGGGGGTGGGGGGCACAGACCCCTTTGGGTTGGGGCACCCCCAGAGCCCCTCATAGCCCAGAAATCGGTCCCAGTGTCCTTCCCTGCCCTCTCACCCTCCACCATTCCCTCCTGCACCCCACCAGTCCCATCTGCCCCCCCACCTGCTCCTCCCCGTCCCAGTTTGCCCAGTGCCCCCATCCCGGAGTGTCCCTGGGGTGCCGCTGGCCGGACACTGGGCACCCACGAGAGCCGCTCGCCCGCCGCTGCGCTGGACAGAGCAGGGAGAACTGAACAAAGGGGTCGGGAGTTGAGATAAGGGCCAGGAGAGATCGCTCCCAAATGCCATTAAAGGCAAAACGGGCTCGGCTTAGAGATAGAAAATGAATTTATTGCCAACAAAATCAGAGCAGGGCGATGAGAAGTAAAACAAGCCCTTAAAAACTCCTTCCCTGCACCCCTCCCTCCTTCCCAGCTGTACCCCGGGGGGCAGGGAGATGGGGATGGGGGCTGTGGTCAGTTCATCACCGGAGGCTTCTCCCTCTGCTCAGGGACTGGAATCCTTCCCCTGCTGCACCCTGGGGTCCCTCCCATGGGAGAGTTCTCCGGCAACTTCTCCAACGTGGCTCCATCCCACGGGCAGCCGCTCCCTCACACCGGGGTCACTGCCACGGGGTCACTGTGCAAGGACAGGCGGCTCCAGCAGTGCCAGAACCAGTAACCCCAGTAACAGAACCAGTAACCAGGGCCAGAACCAGTAACCAGTGCCAGAACCAGTAACCCAGGGACAGAACCAGTAACCTCAGTGCCAGAACCAGTAGTTCCAGTTCCAGACCCAGTAGCCCCAGTGCCAGACCCAGTAGCCCCGGTTCCTGCCTCTCTCTCCGCAGGCGCTTTCCCCTCGGTGCAGTTCCGGTCACGGCCGCCAGGGAGCGCTGCCGGCTCCCGGCCGGGGGGGTTGGTGCGGTGATTCCTCCGAGCCGGTAGAGGTCGCTGTGGCGCGAGCTCGGCCGCGTCTCTCCCTCACGCGGCGATGGCGGCTCGGCCGAGCCGTGAGGGGATGGAAGAAAGGCCTCACAAACCCCCTGGGCAGCCGATCCCGCTGCCCCAGCAGGACCCTCGGGAGCAGCAGGCTGGAACAGCAGGGATGACCACAAGTGCCGGGTGCTCGGTGAGATGTATCGAACTGCGGAGCGGCAGCGGGAGCCCCGGGAGGTCTCTGCAGGCAGGGGGTGCGGGGCCGCGGTGTAGGAAGGGCTCGGAGCAGCGGCAAAGGATCGGCGGGGGCAGGGCAGGGCCGGTTCAGCTCCCAGCAGGGCAGGGAGAGGCGGGCTCGGGATCCCGGGGTTTTTCCCCTGAGCCACCGGAGCAGATGGTGAAAAGTCCCTGTTTTAGTGAGGTGGGTGTTAAGTAGGGTCCCAATGTAACTCTAGCAAGCAGAGCTCCGCTCACGGTAGAAGAAAGGAGACGGAACCCTGCAGTGGTGACGAATTCTCCCCACAGCCACCGCAGCCTCTCTCCTCCGAATGCTGAGAGCGCAAGAGCCCTGGGGGCTGCACCCAACCCCGTTTTCCCAGTCCAAATCTTGTGGCGTCTCTGCCCTACACGAGAAAGTCCCAGGTAAAGAGAGAAAGTAGCCAGCCGCACCCTTCCCCTGAGCTGTGACAACTTATTTTGTCCCTGTTAAGTGTCCAGTCATTATCGTCTCCTAGCAACACGTATGGGGGAAAACTCCTTAAGAGAGAAAAAAAACCAAAAGGAGAACTCCTAAAACCTCAGCATGCTGGTATGACAGGAGAAAGCCTCTGGCCGACAAGAAAAGATCTCTGCTGATACTAAGAGGTATTTGTATTGATGCTCTGCTGAAAGCAGCAATGCTCCTGCTCCACATGGATCCCTTCTTGCATCCTTCTAGTACAGTTTCCATCATCTCCTCAGACACCAAAAGGTGCTCTTCAGGTGTTCCCCACCATCCTTCTTTATCCTCTTCCTTTGTACAATTTGTGGAGCATGGACTATGCAAGAGGCATATTTTAAATCAGGATAAATGAAGACTTTCTGTCCTCAGCTCAATTCCAGAGCCCAGTTGAGGACTCCTGGTTGGGCTCTCTGGGCAGAGGCGTTGCTGGGCAGGGGTTCTCCTGCAGTGCTGCCATCAGGACAAAGCCCCATCTGTGCCCCAGGTGGTGGCACGTTTTGGAGATCAGGCCTGCTGGAAAAAACTTGTTCACCGGTTACAAAACACTCAGGATGCAGTTCTTTACTACTTTCTTTATTCTATCTCTTAAAAATTGTTAATAAAAAGGAAACAGTTAAAGTGGCCAAGTATCTGTGCTGTTCTTCAACATTGTTCCCCAAGCAAAAAATAGAACAGAAAGCATCAAAAAGAAACCTCGTTGATACAAACACCTTCACCCACCCCCAAAGCCCTTCCAAAGTCCATCTCATCTAATCTCATTTAATTTAATCTAATCTCATCTGTCATCTACCATCTATCATCTACCATTTATCATCTATCATCTCTCATCTATCATCTATCATCTACCACCTATAATTTATAATCTATAATCAGCCATCTAACATCTAAAATCCATCATCTACCATAGATCATTTATCATCTACCATCTATCATCTATCATCTCTAATAAAATCACTGCCCAGAACCACGAGGGCCCCGAAGCCACTTGGCCTTCTAAGAGCATCTCCAGGGCGGGGTGGGGATGTGGCACGGACAGAGGGACAATTCCCTGTCTCCGGGACCAGACAGAGGGACAATTCCCCAGCTCCGGGACCGTGTCAGCCCCAGGAACTGCCTGCAGGGGCAGGGAAGGGAATTTGCAAGGCTGGGAGCAGCTGCCTGGTCTCAGCACACCGAGCCCAGCTGCTCTCGTGTGGGTCCACGGGCACGCTGGTGCTGGCTCGTGCCTCAGTTTCCCCCTGGGAATTGCTGTGCCGGCGTGGAAGCAGCTGAGAGCTGCCCTGTGCTGCGGCTGGGTGTGTTGGCAGGGCTGGGCTGGGCAGGTTTCCCTTCCCTCCCTGCAGGGCAGAGCCAGGCGGTGCTGAAGGGACGCTAGAAGGCAAAAGGGGAGTTCTTCTCTACTTTGTTTTCTTTATTCTATCTCTTAAAAATTATTAATAAAATGAAACAAGTTTAAGTGGCCAAGTATCTGTGCAGTTCTTCAACATCATCCCCCAGGCAAAAAACAGAACAGAAAGCAGCAAACAGAAACTTCATCCATAAAACCATCTACACCCACCCCCAAAGCCCCTCCTAAATCCATCTAATCTAAATCTAAATCTAAATCTAATCTAATCTAATCTAATCTAATCTAATCTAATCTAATCTAATCTAATCTAATCTAATCTAATCATCTATCACCTATCATCTCCCATCTCTAATAGAGTCTTAGGTGGGCCAGAGACTCCCAATCCATGGCATCCCCCTCCAGCAAAGAGGCCTGGATGTTTTCAGCGCCCTGCTCGGCGGGGATGCCATTGGAGAGGCTCTCTCTTGTCTCCTCGTGCCAAGTAGCCTCCAGGAAAGCCGTGGCCATCAGGGTTTCGTCCAAGCCCGGCTTGGTGGGGCTGGCCTCGGGGAGGACTTGCTGCTGCTGCCCTTGGGGCCAGCCCACGCGCTGCCCTGGTGCCGTGCGCTGCGGGGGGAACGTTCCAGGCTGGGTGGGAGGTGGGAGCTCCAGGTGCCCAGTAGCGGAGAAGTCTCCTCTCTCCGGGGGGGTGTTGAGGAGAGCTTCCCAGTCAGCGCCGCCCTTCAGCTCTGTCAGCTCTCCCGGCTCCTCCTGGGGCCCCCAGGCAGAGCTGGGAAGCCAGGACGCCTCGGCCGGCGGCGCGGGCCAGGGCTGCTTGCGCTGCTGCTCCGCTCCGTTCTCCACAGGGTTCCACTTGTGGCTGCTTTCAAACTCCTCAAACTCTTGCAGCAGCTGCTGCAGCTCCGTGCCCACCTCGAGGCTGCTCAGGGAGCTGCTGGCCAAAGCGGCCGGGCTGAGGACGTGCCGGGCTTCTTGCTGGGCTCTTTTGGTGGAGGCTGGCGGGAAGTGTTCTGGAAGCGTTCCCCACTCTTTGGAGGAGCTGTTCTTGAGCTGCTCAGCGTATTGGGGGTGGAGCTTCCAAAACGCGCCTCTGCCTGGCTCACCCTTCTCCCGGGGCACCTTGATGAAGCGCTTGTTGATGCAGAGGTTGTGCCTGATGGAGCTCTAGATGCAAAAGAGAACAAATCTGTTCTGAATGCCTGTGTGCTGTTGGGGCACGGACCTGCCTGTGTGGGGAGTCTGCTGCAAAAAGCACATTTTTCAGGGAGGCCCTTTGGGAAAATAAAGCAGAAATGGCAACGTAAAGATGTGCCGGGCTGATTCGTGCCCTGCAGAAAATCCCCTGAATTCCTGCCTGTGCCTGGAGAGCAGCAAAAAACCCGAAAGAAAGGAAATTCAGTTGTTGGGTGATGCCCCGGCGGTAAGGGCTGCCCAAAGCCAAGCCAAAGCAGCCAGATCCTCCCTGCCAAACACTCCTGGACTTGCCCAAGCCCAGGGGAGGCTGGGGGAGCCAGGTGGCTCTGAGAGGGACTGGGAGGGTTTGTCTCGCCCATGATGGGCTTCCAGGCCTGCTGGAGACCCCGGGGTTGGGGAGAAGATGGGCAGTGTCTGGGCAGGGTGTTTGGACCCAGTATGCCCAGGCCAGGCTGGGGGATCAAGGCCACCTGGGATTGTGGGCTTGCTGCAAATTTGGGCTGGCAAGAACCCAAGCAGGAGCCACCCCCAGCCCTCCCACCCTGTCCCATCCTAGAAAGCGTCCCGGGCCGAAGGAGGAAGGCAGCGAGCCAAGGGGGCTGGGAAAAGCCGCTGTGGGGCTGTGCCCGAAGCTGGTGAGCCTGGGGGCTGTCCCCTTGCCCCCAGGGACATGCTTGTGCTCTCTGGGCACAGCAGCCCTCTTTGACCTCTCTTAGGCTTCCCTCTGCACCTCTCAGCAGTTGCTGCCAGCACTGGAGCCTCCTTGGCCCGTGGCCGGGAGCCCAGTGCCCTGCAGGGCTGGGCCAGCAGCGCTTGTGCTCGGCACCTGCCCAGCCAGGGACTTGTCCAGCAAGCGGCGTCTCCATCCCTCCCATCCCCTGCCTGGTCCTCAGCACACAGAGATGCTCGACCTGGCGACTTCTGCACGTGTGCTCAGCCCCGAGAGCCTCGGGATCCCACAAGAACTCCAGGAAGGTCAGCAATGAGCGGCCAAGAGGACCTCGGGGGCTGCGAACCCGAGGGGCACCTCCCACTCCCGAGCTGGCCCCAGGCTCTCCCCCAGCAGGGCTCTTCCCCTCCACCAACCCTGCGGCCGTGGCATTTGTGCTCAGCCAAACTCTCTCCTGTCCCAGCCCTTCCCCAGCAGCTGCTACTGCTGCTCTCCTGCCAGTGGCATCCAGCACGGCCACGGGACCCTGCCTGGCAGGGTGGAGGCTGCGGAAAGAACCCTTGGGCAGCCCAAAGAGGGCTTCGAATCACCTCCTACCTGCCAGCTGGGATCAGCACGGCGGAAGTAGCAGAAGTTGTCGCTGATCCACTTGCAGATGGCTGCGAGGGTGATTTTGGGCTTCTTGCTGGCTTCCATGGCCATACAGATGAGGGCGGCGTAGGAGTAGGGCGGCTTGACGTTCGCGTTGCTCTTGTAGTCGATGTCCCCCGTGAGCGGAGGGGGCCGGGGCACGGCCCGGGCCATGGTCATGGTGACCGCGCTCGAGCAGGTGCCGGAGGAGGACGTGGGCGTGCGGGGAATGTCGATGTAGTGGCACAGCTCCTCCGCGGTCAAGGGAAAGCCTGGGCACTGGAAGTCCACCAGACTCACCAGATTCT
Source organism: Falcunculus frontatus (assembly GCA_013398115.1). Taxonomy (NCBI): domain Eukaryota; kingdom Metazoa; phylum Chordata; class Aves; order Passeriformes; genus Falcunculus; species Falcunculus frontatus. The sequence goes on along the minus strand of VZRV01003650.1, from coordinate 4,029 downwards.
CCCAGATGCTGCAGCGATCCTCGGGGTCCTGGCAGATGGGGGCCAAGCCGAGGTGGGCGCCCGTGAGGTCAGCCAGCCACAGCAGGTCTGGCTCGCCTCCATGCTGCTCTTCCTCGCTGGAGCTCGATTGTTCCTGAGCGCTGAGCTCGGGGCTGGGGCACACCATGGCTCGGTGTGTGGCGGCGTGCACGGGAAGGGGAGGCAGTGGATGGGGCAGATGCTGCAGGAAGAAGAGGGAGAGGGTTGAGGTTCCCCGAGGCGCAGCCGCTGCCTGGCACCGGGACAGGGCTGGGCCTGGGTGCTCCCGGTGCCGCTGGGTGAGACCCGGCCCCGGGGCGCTGGGCACGGGAGCCACAACGCCTTCCCCGGGGGGCTTTAGCGGCCCTGAGCCTCGAGGAAATTCCCTCTAAGCCCCGTGCCCCAGTGCCACCCAAAGCCCTCCGGGCTGGCACTGCCCAGCGAGCTTTCGGTCGCAGAAGGAATGAAGGAACCCAACATCCGCTCATCCCCGCCCCCTCCGCCCCCTTAAACAACCCAAATCGAGTCCTGCCATCCCGCCAAGCGGGACTGTTTCTCCCACCTGCCACGAGTAGCCGGACAAACTCTCAGGGTGAACCACCTCGGGAAAAGACTCGTCCATCCCGTCCCGTCCCGTCCCATCCCTGCCACCAACTTCCTTCAGTTCAATGCTATTTGTTTCTTATTTCTCCCATTCCCCTGGTCCCCAAAACCAACCCGTAGCAGGGGACGCGCTGGAAGTGTCCCTCCGAGCGAGCCGGCAGCTTCAGGCTTTTGGGGAGCGCCGGGCAGGGATGCGGCGCTGGCTCGGGCAAAGCCGAGCTGCAAAGCCGCGATGCCGGCGTGGCTTTTGGGCCAGGAGAGAGAGAGCAAGAGAGACAGAGCGCGGCCGGAGGGCAGCGGCAGCCGCTGGCCCGGCTGTGGCGGCGCTTGGGCGGCGGGAGCGACGCGGAACCCCCGGCTCGCGGGCGACGCGGCCGTTTGGGGCGGGGGGCTCGTGGCCGCTCCCAGGAACGGGCATTTGCTCGCCCGGCCGCCAAACGGGCTCCTTGGCCCCAGCTCCGGCTCAGCGCAGCGGCGGCTCGCTCGGTGCGCGGTGCCGAGCGGCAGCAGCCAGCCCCGGCCAGCTCCTGCAGCCAGGGTTGCCATGCTTCCCGTGCAGCCAGGGAGCCGGAGCATCCCCCGAGCGCTCCCTCGCTCTCTGCAGCCCCCGGCCGTGGCGAGCGGACCCGTCCGTGCCGCTGCCCTCGCCAGCCCCGCGGCGCTCCCCGCCGCCGTCCCTTAGCCCGTGCAGGTGTAGTGCCGCAGCTGGCACGGGTCGGGAGAGAGAGCGTGGTTTTTGGGAAGAGCAGGAGCGCAGAAGAGACGAGAACTCGAGAAGGGGCAAGAGCACGGCCGAGGTCTCGGCGCTGGCGGGCTCGCTCCGTCCCGCCGCCCTCGGGGGTGCCCGGGCAGGGGTGGTAGCCAGAGGTGCCGGGGGACCCGCCGTACCCCAGAGCCGGGGCCACAGCCAGCGCCAGCAGCCCCGAAGGCTGTGTCCGGCCCCCCAGGCGCACCCGCAGCCCTTTGGCTGCTCCCCGTGCCCCCACCCCGCTTCTGGCCCCTGATGCACCCACAGCCCTGAAGGCAGAGGAGTTCGTGGGACCTCTCGAGCGGGGTGCAAATAAGAGCTTGTACTTGGAAGGGGAAGATGAGCGCAACCTTTCTGTCCTGACCCGTTGGATTTGAGAGCAGGGACGTTTGTAACTCGGATGGTTGAGAGACTTGGGTGGTTGAGAGACAAGCGAGGTGCGTTTGCTTCCTGTGCGAGTCCACAGCGGCATCGTGCGGTTGTTCGGATGAGCACTGACAGTGCCCAACTCCGTTTAGCTTTAGACTCCGAGATGCAGAGAATCTTTGGGTAAATGTAGCTGACAAACAAAGCACACCTTCACATTTTTGCTCTCTCGCTGAACGCAGCTCCATCGTTTCCGTCCGGAAACAGCAACAACGGTTGCTGGGTTCCACGTTCGCTTTGAAGGATATCAACAACACCATGAGCACCGACGCTGAGAGCTTTCCTTTCAAACTCGATGTCCATTCTTTCTTTCAGTCCTGCAGAGCTCCTGAACCCAGCGGAACTGCGTCAAGGGTAAACACTGGTCACCAAAGGTGCCCGCTCAGCCAGCCTCTGCTGTCTCCAAATGTACTTCACATCCTGTGAAAAGCAACACATCCCCCCGGAGCCCTGCACTTCCCTGCTCAGCTGCATGGACCATCCCCACCTTTCACTCTTCCAGCTTCATCACTTACCGTGTCCAGTAATTGTTCCCAACCCAAAGGTCCCAGAACAAAAAGGTCTTCACTTTCCCCTTGCAGCTCAGAAAGTGCAGCACGCAGAGCTCTGTGCGCTCAGCTCTAGGTGCCCTCACGCCTTTTCAGTCTCTCAGAGTGCAGCTGCAAAGCCAAGAACGTTCCGCAGACAGTCCCGCAGACAAGGTTCCCGGAGAAAGAGGCAGTGCTGGAATTCTCTTTCCTTTTGCAGCCTCTAAAATGCACAGCCGACAGTGAGACGATTCATCTTCCTTCCCAGCTATAGGCACGATCACGTTCGTTCAGCCTCCCGGAGCCAGGACCCGCAAAGGAACCCCGGCACCCACTGCTCCCACACGAATGGGGCCGGGCCAGATAAAGCGCTTGGATTTACCTGGGCACCGGCAGCGCTCATCCGAACAACCACACGATGCCGCTGCGGACTTGCACAGGAAGCAAACGCACCTCGCTTGTCTCTCAACCACCCAAGTCTCTCAACCATCCGAGTTACAAACGTCCCTGCTCTCAAATCCAACGGGTCAGGACAGAAAGGTTGCGCTCATCTTCCCCTTCCAAGTACAAAGTCTTATTTGCACCCCGCTCAAGAGGACGTACGAACTCCTCGGCTCTAAGAAGTTTTTTCATTCTCGCTGTGTCCAGCCACAAACTTGAAAACATCCGGCAAAAACACAGCTCTCAGAAGTGCCAGCTGAGAGAGCTGCTGCTGCCTCCGGCGCCAGCTGCACCCGTGGAACCCGCCCTGGTATCTGCACTTTCCTTCTCAGCTCTGTGTGCCCTCATAAGCGTCAGTCACATGGAATCAGGATCCAAGCTGAACGACACCAGGGACGGATCCCACGCTAAACATACCAGGACAAACAGCTCAGCAGCCTGGCTTGTGCATTCCCACTGTAAGAGTTCCACAGCTCCAGCCGACAGAACTGCCTACTGGGAAAAGCCTTTAGATTCACCATGACCACCCAATGTGTGGACCCAAAAGTGGTTTCTTTTCAAAAGAGAAGAACTACGAGCCCATCTCAAAAGAAATGGGATCCCTCCTTCAAAACAGAAAACATCCAGGGATTGATCCCATAACAAGGTGCCTGAAAACTGTTTCTGGGCATTACCTACCCTGGGCACGATACCAGCTGCACACCAACACTCAGCATAGCAGCTTACCCTGCCCAAAAATTTTAAGAGGCCGCCTCTAAAGGTGCAAACGACATGCCAGATTGAACCTTTCAGGAGACCACCTTCAGAAGATGCATACCAGCTCCCTAATTGTACAAGTCCGGGAAATGCTTCCTCACCAAATATGCCAGGACAGAAAGATGCTGCCACCCTTTACATGCACTTGGCAGCTTCTTACCTGCACCTGGAACACGGGGGCTATGAGCTTTCCTTCCCATGGAAAAGCACCAGCCTCCTCTTCCAGCAATGTACTGACCCAAACTCGGACAGCGCCTCCAGTATCAAATCCAAGCCCAAGTAGTGCACCTACACCAAAGGTGCCAGGACAGAAATGTCTCACCAGCATTTACCTCTCCAGGGTACCTTATCATCTGCTCCCCCAGCTCTGGGACTACGTCCTTTGCTTCCCAAAGAAATCCACTTGGAGTCACTCGGCTTCCCTTGCCTTCAGTGCCATTGCCTGGCTTTGTCGAGCCCACCCTTGCCCTGCCTTTGCTTGCCTATGTCTGCCTTTCCTTTCCTTTCCTT
>VZRV01003640.1:308291-345364 GCA_013398115.1 Falcunculus frontatus | reverse complement strand
TATATATTTCTATATTTCTGTATGTGCCATACAGCCCTGCTGTCACCCTCATACACACTGCATTATTAATGGCACCCCGAGGGTGGCACAGAAAACAACACCTACAGCAAAATCAAAGCCTTAATTCTTTGTTGGCAAAGGTTCATGAAGAAGAACAACAGCACGGTTTGGAAATTGCCAAGGAATGAACAGGATCTGAGAGGGGAAGCACCAAAGTGCCAAATCCAACAGCCCAAGCTTCAGGAATTTGGTTCATACCTGGCTCAGAACCACGTTTGCTCTCCCAAGGGCCTGGTCTCAGACCTTCCAGATTAAAGAGATAAAGGAAATCAGAAGGGATTCCAGCCAGACCCCTGAGAGCATCCTGGTGGCAGAGGTTTTGTCCCAAGGAGCCGATGCCACCCCTGTCTATGCTGGGGCCAGCTCCCCATGAACAGCAGGACAGCAAACTTGGATTTTAGCTTTGGTTTGCTCTGCTCCACGCATGGCATCCCTGGATAGTTCCTCAAGGGCAGATATCTCCTCAAAAAACTTCCTCGGAGCTTTCTCAGCCCCTGACAGCAGAGTAGGTTAAGGAGACACCCAGCTTTTTTATATTTTAATACATTAATAAAGAAAAAAAACCCTCCTGCCTCCCTGTTACCATGCAAAGCTCTGAAATGAGGACACAGATAATTTTTCAGATACTCTTTATCATCTCCTCCCTTTTTCATGTTGTTAATTTTTCTGTTCCTATTATTTCAGGAAGAGGCAAAGATAAGATAGGTGCAGGGGGAGGGAAGGGGGGTGGCCTCGGGGGCCAGGAATGCAGCTCAGTCCCAGGGAAATTCCACTTCTCCTTGGTTTCCTGCACGAGCTGTGGTGGCAGATGGTTCAAAGGCTGGGCTGGAGCAGAGCTGGGTCAGGCAGCTGTGGGCAGGACCAGGAGGGCATCCAGGATCCAGGTGGGAACAGCCTGGAGCCCTGTCCTGCCTGGCCCACGCTGGGACCACAGCCCTTCTCTGCTTTTCAAAGTCTGACCCCAAAAGCTGTTTGTTCCCACCCAATTTCAGGTTCTCTGGCAGCACCGTGTGAATTCAGAGAGACTTTGGGACCTCTCAGTCTGGAGGGTTTCCCGCTTTCCTTTCCAGTCTCTGTCCCCCAGTGCCCAGCAGTGGGGCCTGGTCTGTAACAACCTGAGGGGAAGCACCCACCTGCCCCCCAAGGTCCCCAAATGTCACAGAATTGCTGAATGTTGGGTTGGGAGGGACCCCAAAGCCCATCCAGTCCCACCCCTGCCATGGCAGGGACACCTCCCACTGTCCCAGGCTGCTCCAAGCCCCATCCAGCCTGGCCTTGGGCACTGCCAGGGATCCAGGGGCAGCCACAGCTGCTCTGGGAATTCCATCCCAGCCTCTCCCCACCCTCACAGGGAACAATTCCTGTCCAATATCCCATCTATCCCTGCCCTCTGGCAGTGGGAAGCCATTCCCTGTGTCCTGGCACTCCAGCCCTTGTCCAGTCTCTCCCCATCTTTCCTGTAGCTCCTTCAGGCCCTGCAAGGCCACACTGAGGTCACCCCAAAGCTTCTCCTCTCCAGGCTGAACATTCCCAGCTCTCCCAGCCTTTGCTCCCAGCAGAGCTGCTCCATCCCTCTGCTCATCCTGGTGCCTCCTCTGGTCTCTCTCCAGCAGCTCCAGGTGCTGCCTGTGCTGGGCCCAGGGCTGGGGCAGCTCTGCAGGTGGGGTCTCACCTGAGCCCCTCTGTTCTCCCCCAGTGGGTCTGAGCAGGCTCCAGCCCCATCCCAGCAGGTGCCAGACCAGGAGAGGCTGGCACAGGCTCTGCCATGCCAGGGATGGTGCTGGAGAGCCTCAGAGGAGCTCCTGGGGCAGGCAGGAGATGCTGACACTTGTGACAGACGTTTATTCCCATCTAATAGGAAACCCATCCCTTCCCACATGGGGTTTTTTCTGGTCAGTGTCAGCCAAGTCAGCCCCTGGAAACGTCACCAAACACACACAAAGTGTTTCCACAGCTCTGGGAGTGGTGGCAGCTCCCAATTTTCTTCTCACAGCTGTGGCGATGCGAGGTGGTGGCAAAAACCCCCAATGGTAGAGGCATCCCCCAGAAATCCCCTGAGGAGAGCGCCCAGAAAAAAGAAAGGAGGATTTTCTACTTCCATGGGGAATATCATTGTCTCTTTATCTTTTCTTCCTGCCTCCCTCTTGCAAGCTCTGGCTTCTGGATTCCTGGGAAAGGAGGCAGAGCTCTGGGTGCCTGGAATTATTTGTGCTCCATGAGATGTTTGTGCTGAGGAGCCTCCAGAGATGCTCTGTGGCTGAAATGTCCAACTGGATTTCCTTTTCTCTATCACTCTTCTAAAGTATTCCGCATCTTTGCTTTCCAATGAGCTGATTTTTGCTCCTATCCCAGGAATTTCTGTGCTCCCAGGACCAGCCACTCTGGCCACTGCCACTCGAGCAGTGCCATAAATTCCCTGTTTTAAACCAGGATAAAAGAACCACACAAACATTGCCGCTGCCTCCAGCTGAAATCGGCTGCCTTTTACAGGTCCCTTCAGAGAATCTGCTTAAGACAGAGATCAAGAAGGGGAAGTTTATAAAAAAAGCAAACATCTACTGGCAGATTGAGGATTGTTCATCAGCCATTTGCTCTCTGAACCTTGCTCTGCCCCTTCTTATGGAACATTGTAGTTCAATTAAAGCATCCCTGTGATAACGAGCCATTAGCATTTGAACAGGAGTTACATTTTCCCAGGAGAAACTCGAATTTGCAGACTTCAAGTAGCATGACTTTTCCTTTTCCACGGATGTATTATAGGATGCTACGTTCGCTTTTTGGGTTGTTTTTTTTTATTCCTGCTCACTTGTGAGCTTTACAAAATTCTGGGACATGGTTTTTCCTTTCAGAAGTGCCTTGGGGGATGCTGTGGGACCAAATCCAGGTGTTTTTATTCAACTTATTTGCCATAATCCCACCCAGAGCGGGGTGTTTCCCACTGGAAGTGAAGGGTCCCTTGGAGCAACCCCAAATACGGGTGCCCAGCAGAGCAGTGGGGGCATAGACAGGGCCATGCCAGACCAGGAAATTCGCCATTTCCTTCTCCACTGTGGCTCCTTTCCTCCTTTCTGCCTCCAGCTCTGCTCTCCCTGAGGTGCTGGGAGTCCTTCCAGAGTGGGATCAGCACTGCCAGAGGGGTTCAGCCACGAGCTGATGGAGCTGCTGTGCCATGGGATGGGAAGGAGCTCCTGGAACTCATCCCAGATATTCACCCTGACCAGGATGAACCTCGGTGTTGCCCTCTGCCCTATGGTGAGAGAGCTAAAAAATGCAGAATTCTTTGGAAAAACTGGTGTGAATGGAGTGACTTCCACTTTATGTCAGATTTCAGGGATTTTTCATAGAACCACAACATAGTTTGGGTGGGAAGGGACCTTAAAGCCCATCCAGTGCCACGCCTGCCATGGCAGGGACACCTCCCACTGTCCCAGGCTGCTCCAAGCCCCGTCCAACCTGGCCTTGGACACTGCCAGGGATCCAGGGGCAGCCACAGCTGCTCTGGGCACCCTGTGCCAGGGTCTCCCCACCCTCACAAGGAAGGATTTCTTCCTAAAATCCCATCTAACCCTGCTCTCTGGCAGTGTGAGGCCACTCCTTGTGTCCTGGCACTCCAGGCCCTTGTCCAGTCTCTCCCCATCTTTCCTGTAGCTCCTTCAGGCCCTGCAAAGCCACACTGAGGTCACCCCAAAGCTTCTCCTCTCCAGGCTGAACATTCCCAGCTCTCCCAGCCTTTGCTCCCAGCAGAGCTGCTCCATCCCTCTGCTCATCCTGGTGCCTCCTCTGGGCTCTCTCCAGCAGCTCCAGGTGCTGCCTGTGCTGGGCCCAGGGCGGGGGCAGCTCTGCAGGTGGGGTCTCACCTGAGTGGGGTAGAGGGGCACACTCCCCCCTTTCCCCTCCCTGCTGCCCACACTGGGGGGTCACCCCAGGCCATGGGGGATTTCTGGGTCCCAGCTCTCACCCACAGCACCTCTAAATCCTTCTCCCAGCGCCACTCCCTCTGCTCATCCCTAGCACTGTCCCCTCCTGCCACCCACAGCTGTGTCCTCCCCACATGTCCCCTCCACGTGTCCTTGTTCGCCCAGGGGTCCCTGCCTGCACATTTTGGGGGGTCTGGGAATAAAACTCCCACCCCAGAACTGCTCCTGCCATGCTCCCACAACACAAACAGCTCCCAAGGCAAAGCAGCCACCCCCTGCCTGACCCCTGGCACACACCCCGCTCCCTGTCCACGCAGATTTTGTATCTCTCTTTCTCCTGGGCAGGATCAGATTTAAAGTGCTGCTTCAGAGTGCTGTGTTTGACCTTCTGGAAGAGGCTTTTCCTGCTCTTTTGCTCCCTGTTCTGGCTCAGGCTCAGCTCCATGTGCTCCAATGCCCGTGAGCCCCTGCACCCAGCACTCGCTGCCAGGCTCCGGGGCTGGGGCAGAGCTGTGGCACCACAGCAAAGGGAAGATCAGCACTTAACACAGCTCCAAATCCCCAGCAGAGACTGAAACAAGGTGGAATTTCACTTCTTTCCCCCCTCTCCTCTAGCTGCACGGCCCAAGCAGAGAGCAGAGTGCCCTGCCTGCCACACAATGAAGGCAAATTCTGCAGGGCACAGAGCTCCGAGGGAACATTTCATCACAATGGCATCCTGCAGAACACACATATGGAACAGCCCCGGCCACAAACTGCAATTACAACCCCGGCTCTGCTTTAACAGAATTATTAGAGCTGAACTAAAACGCTGTTATCCACCTCTTGGAAATGTTATTACTGGGCACAGATTACATCACCCCGAGAAGGGCAGACAGGGACTGGCGTGGACAGACTTTTGCAAGAGGCACAGAGCTCTGACCTCAGCCTCGTCACAAATCGCCCTGGGGAAAAGAACCCTGCACCCAGGGAGGAGCCCTCACATCCAGCTCCTTGGCACAGACGTTGTCGTCAGACAGAGCTCTGCAGGAAAAGAAAAAATCCTCTCATTTTTTGGGGGGCGGATGGAGGATCCACAGCCTCCCTGCTCCTGGTGCTGCTCATTGCTGCTGGAGTGGTTCCTTGGGGCTGTTTCCCCCAAACCAGAGCTGCAGTGATCCTTCTGGAGCTGTTTGACATAGAAAACAGCCCTAGACCAAGGACACGAGCTGCCAAAAGGGCTGGGAGGTGTTTGCAGAGAGCTCTGCACCACCCCTGTCCTGCCACTCACATTGGGGGGCCTTGGAATGTGAGGGAGGCTCAGTTCCAGAGCCAAACCATGAATTCCTGCCCCCAGAGGTGCCCCACCCATCCCAGTTTGGGGAAAGTTTCAGGAATTTGTGGGGGTCAGACATGATGGAAGTGTTTGAAGCCAGGTCAGGCCCCTGGGGGGCTTCTCTTGGGGTGCAGCTGAACAGAGATCACAGTGATAAGGGACACCCAAGGGAGTCACTGGGACATCAAACATCCCCATTTTCCTTCTCCAAACAACCCAAAGAGCAGGAGCCAGCTGGTACCTCTCACACTCGTCAGGAACAGCTCAGTGAGGGCTCCACCACTGAGTTTTGCCTGTTTAACACCATCCTTCTGGCACTGTCCAGGATACGGAAATGTGCACAAAAAAGCAACTGGAAGGAGTTCAGTGGCACTTGGGGTGAGCTGTCAGCGCTGCACAGCCAGACATGAACGGGATAAAGTCCAAATCAGCGCAGGGAAAATCAGATTTTTCCATGTACTACAGATATTCTGTAGCTTAAATCACATGAGGTGGGCTAAGGAGAGCCAAGTTCCCTGTCCCAGGAATCACAGAATCACAGGAATATTAAGGCTGGAAAAGACCTCTGAGATCACCAAGCCCAACCACTTAAGCCACGGCCTCAAGTGCCACGTCTGTGTTTTTGAATCCCTGGGGCAGCCTGTCCTGGGGCTTTATAACCCTTTCCATGGAGAAATTGTCCCCATTATCTAATCTCAACCTCTCCTGGCACAACTTGATGCCTTTTCCCCTTGTCCCCTCCCCAGAAGCAGAGCCCCGCTGGCTGCACCCTCCCATCAGGGGGTTGTGGAGAGCAGCAAATGTGACAATCACCCAGAATTTCACCCTCTTTCTAAAGAATTTCTTCCTTTCTGCTCCTTTCCCTCCTGCCAGGCCTTCGTAACATTCTGCCCTGCCTCAGCCAGGGGTTTGGGATGTTCCTGCAGGAGCACAGGGGCAGAGCTGTGTCCCCAAGGACACAGAAAACATGGGAACAACTCAGGCCAGGATCACTCCCGAGCCAAGAGGGAATTTGGGTTCAAAACAGAACAGGAGGATCATTCCAGCTGGAAAACTGAGAGATCTTTGCTTTTCCTTTTGATTTATTCCAGCGTGACTTCTGCATTATCAGCCTTCAGGGGGCATTTGCATCACTTCTTCCACCCTTCCCTGCAACCAGGCCAGGTAAAAGCTCCCTGTTCACAACCCAATCCTGCAACTTTCAACTCGAACCTTTGGCCAGGAGCCGGGCTCTGTGGAAAATGACGCATCCTGGAAGACTTCCCGAGACAAGAGTGGGGAACAGCTCCCTGGCACAGGGTTTGGAGCAGTCCAAATGGGCAGCCCTGCCAAAAATCTGCCCACTTACAGCACGGCAGAGCCAGCCAGACCCAGAGCACTGAGCTCGCACTCCTGGCTCTGCCTGGCACTGGAAAAGCTGGAGAAGGTGAAGCTCAAAGCTGCGCTGGATCCAGTGACCCGGGGAACATCTCCTTCGTTAATTGTTTACTCCGTTAACTACAGCAGCTGTCCTTGACTTTGAACCCCCCTGTGAGCTGGAAGAGGCTGGAAGAGGCTTCGGGAAACAGCCCTTTGAGGTTCTGTTAACTTTTAAAAATGACTCTGTGAAAGCGAAGCCCAGGAGTGCAGTGCTCGAGGGTCTCGGCGGCAACGTGGGATGACAGAAATGTCGTGCTGAGCTCATGCTCTGCTCAGATAAAAGCACTTTCAAAAGGAGGGGATTAAATGGATGAGAAAACAAAACACAGCCCCTCTCCAGCTCTCCACAAGCAGCACAAAACCCACTGAAGGACTGGAAGAGCCCTGCTCCCATGGGCTGCTCCTCCTCCCCAGAGACACACGCGTGGCTTGGAGCTCTGATGCTCCCCAAAGAGCAAACCTTAAAGCCCCTAAAGCCCCTAAAGCCACCCCTTTGCTCTGCAGCACAGCAGGAGGAAGGGCCCCATGGATGTTGCCCTTTATAGAATCCCAGAATGGTTTGGGTTGGAAGGGACCTTAAATCCCATCCAGTGCTACCCCTGCCATGGCAGGGACACCTCCCCCTGTCCCAGGCTGCTCCAAGCCCTGTCCAGCCTGGCCTTGGACACTGCCAGGGAACCAGGGGCAGCCACAGCTGCTCTGGGCACCCTGTGCCAGGGCCTCCCCCCCCTCACAGGGAGGAATCTTTTCCTTACATCTGCTCCAATCCTGCTCTCTGTCAGACTCTCTAGAACTGCCAGAGTCACCCAAAAGCTCCCAGGGATGCCCACGGTGGGATTGTTGGGGTGTCTGTGCAGGGCCAGGAGTTGGACTGGATGATCCCTGTGGGTCCCTTCCAGCTCAGAAAATTCTGTGGCTCTGTAGAGATATTTTACAGCCTTGATTTGTTTGTGCTTTCACTGCATTTTATATGATGGCCCTGGCACAGGGTGCCCAGAGAAGGTGTGGCTGCCCCTGCATCCCTGGCAGTGCCCAAGGCCAGGCTGGACAGGGCTTGGAGCAGCCTGGGACAGTGGAAGGTGTCCCTGCCATGGCAGGGGGTGGAATGAGAGGATTTTTTATGTCCCTTCCCACCCAAACAAGTCTGGGATTCTGTGACTCAGGAGAAGGAGAGAAATTCTCCTTCCGGTTGCTTTCTCAGGCCCTCAGTTTGTTCTCCTCTCCCGAGCTCTCAAACACTCCTGATTACCACCCTCTCAGGGACAGTGTCTAACAGAGGCTGAGGATGCTGTGTGACCCTGCTGGATCCCGGGGCAGGCAGCAATCACTGCAGGCTGCTTCGAGGTGCTCAGCACACACAGTATCAGTCAGCACCGAGTGCTGCAGCTTTCACAGCCCTGAGCACAGCCCAGCACAGCTTCCCGGGACAGCACAGCCCTCAGAGCATCCAGCTTTAACTCCTTACTGCCAGCTCAAGGCCTCTCTTCCCTCCTGTCAGGCTCCCAAACACCAGGCTGGGGCTGCTCTGATCAGGAACCTGCCCCCTGCAGAAAGGAGCCTGCCCTCCTGTGCAAAGGGGATGGGGATGCTGGTGTAAAATTACACTGAAAAGGGGAAGTCTCCAGAGGATGAGGAGATGCCAGGATCAAACTTGTGAGTCTGGTGTCGGGATTTGGTGCAACTCCAGCCCTTAATTTCCGAGCAATAACATCTCCTGAGATAACGCAGGGAAGCTGCTTTATCCTGGCATCCTTAACTGCCTTTAAAGCAGCACTTGTAATTCAAGATGAAGATATTAATTTCAGAAGTGTTGAAATTTTCTGCATTCACATTCATCTTCCTGAAGAAAGAAGCTCCAAAACCTCGGCTACATTCCCCAAACGCATCTGGCTCATGAAATGACGCCTCAACAAACAGAATTTTTAGGGATACGTGGTCCATGTGCACATTAACTGCAGCCTGCACTTCATGGGATGACTTTCAGGGGAAAAGGATGATGATGACTGCATTTTCCTTCTGGATAAGTGAGGAAAAGGGGATGGACCTGCTGCTGCCTCAGTTCACTCTGAAAGCACAGGAGCTCAGGAGATCTCTGGAAAAGCAGGGATAAAAGGACAGGAAATAACTGTGTGTGTGTGTTAGTCACCTTCTGAAGGGACTGATCCCCCCACAAGGAGCAGGAAGGGCAGAGGATGGAAAAACACAGGTTTGTCAATAAAAAATGAGATTTGGTTATTAATATTTGCGCCTTTTTTTCTGTCTAAGATGGGGAGAAACTTTCCTTTGAAAGGCACAACAGAATATAACTTACTGAGGAAACGGAAACAAGAGCTGGTGAGGGAGACTAAGTGGCTGGGCACATCCCCAGCTAGAGGGGACATCTGGACACATCCCCAGCAAGAGGGGACACCTGGACACATCCCCAGCCCAGGGTTTCCCAGAGCAGACAGGTGTAGAAAGCTCCCCAGCTCAGCAGGGAGAAGTGAGGGTTTGGCAGAGCTGCAGCTGCACCAACACCCAGATGTTGCTGCCCTGAGCCCCACAAAGGGGCTTTCAGGAAGGGTGGACAGGGATTTTTCACAGGGGCACTGACAGGACAAGGGGAATGGCCTCAAGCTGAAGGAGGACAGGGTTAGAGTGGATATTGGGAAGGAATTCCTGGCCGTGAGGGTGAGGAGGGCCTGGCACAGAGCACCCAGGGAAGCTGTGGCTGGCCCTGGATCCCTGGAGTGTTCAACACTCAAGGAACACGACTTTTATTGGGGTCAGGGATAGGACAGGGAGCCATTCCCAGAGTACACTGAAGGAATCTGATGGCCCAACCTCTGCTGTTAATGAGAGACTCAACACCAGCCGTTCCCTGTGTCCTGCTCTGAGATGAATCCCACGAGTGGCTCCAGCGGGGGCTGCTCCAAGCCCATCCCGTCCCCGTGCTGTGTCCCTGAACACTTTGTACCCCTGGAACTGAGCAGCTGTTCAGCGGCTGAGGAGCACCAGAGCCAGTCAGGCTGTGCTGCTTCTGCTGGAGCTCTGCTGATCTCATTTAGAGAGGGCCTAAAATTCCCCTCCTAATTAATTTGTTCTGTTCGCCTGCAACCGAGCTGGCTTTTGTTCTTTGGAAGCTCCTCAAAAATTAGCTGCAATACCTGATGGAATTTAATTATATAGGCTAAGGAAAGTGATTAAGGGCAAAGGGAGAGCTGATCGCACCTCACAGGCTTCAAGGGTATCGGCAGAAGGGAGGCAGAACCTGCTTTTCTCAGGTGGAGGGAGAATATTGACAGAATACTGTCCCAGCAGGGATTTAAGGTTGGAGACAAGCACTCCCTGATATCAGAACGTCTTTGCAAGGGTCAGCTGTGTGTGACTGAAGCTGTCCAGATCTGCCTCAGATACCATTCCAGGGAAATTAGGTCTGCACATCACCCCTGGCCCTGCGTGGCAGCTCTGGGTTCGGATGCTCTTCAATCCCCTCGGGAGCTGAGCGCTCCATAACGGAGACCAGGCTGCAAGGGGAGCATCCCCCACAAGAACTCAGGGGGGATTGCTCTCCATCCCTGCCAGGATTAGCTTGATCCAGAGTCTGGGACCCCACATCCCAGCTCTCTGTGGGACAGCAGAGCTACCCAAGCTGCTGAACATGAGGGAAGGCAAGAAGCTGGGATTCTTCCAGGGCATGGTTGAGCTCCTGAAAGAGTGGTACATTTCTGCCATCCAGCCTGGAGCCTCTTGTAAACTGAGCCAGCAGAGTGTCCTGGGGTCTCAGGGGACACCGAGCTGTCCCTGAGCCAGCAGAGTGTCCTGGGGGTCCTGGGGGACACTGAGCTGTCCCTGAGCCAGCAGAGTGTCCTGGGCCAGGGCACAGTGGGATCTGGGGGCAGGAGGAAGAGCGTTCCCAGCAGGTCAGGGAGTGACCCTGCCCCTCTGCCCAGCCCTGGAGCTGTGTCCAGCCCTGGGCTCCCCAGCTCAGCAAGGACAGGGAACCACGGCGGAGGGGCCAGTGAGGGCCATGAGGATGATGAGGGGACTGAGGAAGGGCTGAGGGAGCTGGGGCTGCTCCCCTGGAGAAGAGACAACCCAGAGGGGACCTCATCCCAGTGTCCAAACACCTCGGGGGCAGCGGCCGAGCGGCCGGGGCTGGCCGGATCCCAGAGGTGCCCAGGGACAGGACAGGGACCACGGGCAGAGAGTGACACCCAGGAGGCTCCATCTGAGCAGGAGGAGAAACTTCTCCTCTGTGGGGGTGCCAGAGCCCTGGAACAGCTGCCCAGAGAGGCTGTGGGGGCTCCTTCCCTGGGGATACTCAAATCCACCTGGATGTGACCCTGTGCTCCAGGTGACCCTGCTGGAGCAGAGGGGTTGGAGCAGAGGATCTCCAGAGGTCCTTCCAACCCCAGCCATCCTGGGATTCTGTGGTCTTCAATTTCAAAACCTGCTTGGTTTTGTTGGACAAGTCGTGTCTCTGCCTGTGCTTCAGTCTGAGAACTGGGAAACGGTGATAATCCTGATTTTCTCAGCTGGGCCTTGGGAGCATCCTTATAAATATTTATGAAGTGCTCTGTTTATAATCGTGAGTAAATAAATGGGTGTATGGAATTCACAGTCCAAGGATGCAAGTTGTTCTGTTTCACACCCTCAAACGGAGTCATTTATGGTTTCTGCTTTCCTCTGGAAGCAAAGGATTTGGGAGGAATAACTTCAAAACCTCCCATCTCAAAGGGAGCTGCAATTAGGAAAGAAAAGCCAGGATTTAAGGGGCAAATCCTGCTGACATCAGGAGAGACAGGGAAAAGCTCTTGGAGGCACTTCTTGTGCCTGAATATAGAGATGGTGCCTGGTGAAGTTTATAAAGTGCTGAAGTGTCCAGATCCTTTCTTAAATCACTTTGAGAGGGGACATCACGCTCAGAGACTCAGAATCCTTTTGGGATCTTATCCACTCCTTCTGCTGTGACACCTGTAGGGGGTTTTGGGGGCCTTCTGGGAATCCTCCTGGTTGTCTCTTCGCATCTTTGTCCTGAGCAGCAGTTGCCCATGGCCCTGTCCTTGACTTTGCCCCTGATCCTGCCCCTGCCCTTGTTCCCAGCTCAACAGCCAGCTGAAAGTACATTCCCAAAGAACCCATGGGGTGCTGGGAGGGGAGCTGGAACTGCACAATCTTTAAGTTCCCTTCCAAGCCAACCATTCTGTGATTCCATGACCCTTTCCTGGATGCCTGTCCCAGCGGTCAGGCCATGCTGGCCGGAGCTGGCCGTGCCCTGCAGCTCCTCCTGTCCCTGTTTGCACCTCTGGTCACACCCAGCCAGCCCAGCAGTGACTGCTCCTGGTAACTCCTGTCCCCCCCATGGTCCCACCACCCTTTCCTTCACCTGGAAGAAGAATGCCCCAAGCCCTGCCTGCCTGTCATTACCATGGGAATGCTTCCCTGTCCGTGCTGTCAGGGAGGTGGCGAGGAGCTAAACTGCACCAGCCAGCCGCTGATGGATGATGGCACCCAGAATTAACCAGAGGGATATTTATATTTTCCCTGCCGAAGCCTTGGAATGAGTCCCTCTGTGCTTGGCAGCTCTCCCCCGGAGCTGCTGAGGGCTGAGGCAGACGCCTGCAGAGAGCGAGTGCTGGCTTTGTTTACGAGGGAGTTACTCTCACAGGGAGGAACTCAGCCAGTTGCTTTCGTCTTTAAGGTGACACCATTATTTCCGTGCCTCTCTGGAGAGAAAGTGAGCTCAGCCTCGGCCCCTTCTGCTGGTGTTTTTGCTGTGGGACAATTTCATTTGGCTGAGTCATAGAATCGTAGAATCATGGAATCAAGGAATTATAGAAACATGGAGTCATAGAATCATGGAATTGTAGAATCATGGAAATATGGAATCATGGAATCATGGAATCACAGAAACATGGGATTATAGAATCATTGAATCATAGAATCATGGAATCATAGAGTCTTAGAGTCATAGAAACATGGAATTACAGAATTCTAGAAACGTGGAATCATGGAATTAGAGAAACATGGACACACAGAATCATGGAATTGTAGAATCATAGAAATATGGAATCATAGAATCATGGAATCGTAGAATCATGGAGCCATAGAATTATGGAATCATGGAGCCATAGAAACATGGAATCGTGGAATCATGGAGCCATAGAATTATGGAATCATGGAACCATAGAAACATGGAACCATAGAATCATAGAATAATGAAATCATAAAATCACAGGGTCACAGAATCATGGAATGGTTTGAATGGGAAGGGACTTTAAAGCCCACCCCGTTCCACCCCCTGCAATGGCAGGGACACCTCTCACTGTCCCAGGCTGCTCCAAGCTCCAGCCTGGCCTTGGACACTTCCAGGGATCCAGGGGCAGCCACAGCTTCTCTGGGCACCCTGTGCCAGGGCTGGAATTCCTTCTCTCCTGCTGCTCCAAACAAGAGCTCAGCAGCCTTTTTAGTTTGAACACTCACTGGAAGCGAGAGTGGTTTAACCCCTGAGCCTGCAGCTCTCTGAGGACCTCTCCCCAGCTGTGATGAGCAGCACAAACCACACACAGAGCTGGGACACGACCTGCAGGACCTGTGCCCCCATGGGCAGGACAAAGCTGTGTCCAGCTGCCCCTCAGACCGGCCCTCACTGGACAAAGCTGTGTCCAGCTGCCCTCCAGGGCTGGTTTTTCTCTCCTCCCCTCTTTGCAGCCAGCAAAGAGCCCTCAGGGCAGCCACCAGGCCACCTTGCTTTTTGGACTATTTTCTGTTTGGCTGGATTGCTAATGCCGGAGTAATTACTTAGGAAAATTCCTTAATCAAAATCACATTTGGGGAGGTAATTAGCAAATAGGTCAAGGAGAGCAGCGTGCCTTAGGAGCAGGAGCTGCTTCCCTGAGCATCTGCAGAGCTGGTGCCCTGCAGGGGCCAGGGCTGTGCTCCAGGGCCTGTTTGCAGTGCAGAGATCCAGCCAAGGCTGCCCTTTTGGGTGCTCTGTGCCCTGGGGAGCTGCAATCATCTCCCAGGAGTTCTCTGCCCTGGTTCTCAGTGTTCCAAGTCATCCTTCCAGGAGCACGTTGCTTTTGCAGCGATGCCCTCAGACTCTGGATGGATCTGGCCATCAGCACCCAGAGGTTTTAGAGGAAACCTGGATGACAGAACCTGTCCTGGATTCTTGGAAGGGTGGGAACCATCAGGGACTCGGACAGTCCAAAACATTGCAAGCATAGAAAAGGTTCCCTCCAAGATTTCATGTTTTAAACGACTGAATACCGAGATGAGGCAGGTGCTGCTGAGCCCCAGAACCCCAGCTGGGAGCTGAGCTGTCCAAGGCACAGCTTGCTGGCCTCCCTGTCTCTGACACTGGAAAGCTTCTCACCAGATTCTTACCCTCACCCAGTTCAGTCCCTGCTGTCAGGCTCAGGTTTGAGAATTTGGGATAATTGCACATCACACACAACCTCTGGCACCTCCCTGTGCATCTCTGGAGGATCCTTCAGGAATTCACTGAGCAGCCACGCCCCAGAGCAGGTCCTGTAGGACTCTGATAGTCCATCCACTGTGAAACCCAACTTTTTGTCCTCATCCACTGCCTCCTGTCACAGAGTATGTTATTAATCCTTGAGGAGACCTTTCCTCTCAGCTGCTCTCCAGCACTGCTGATGAAAGACCTCGCTGGCAATTCCCAAAGAAAAATGATTGCACGGCCTCGACAGCATCACTGCCATCCCCACATCAGCCAGGCTCACCATGGGCCACCTTTCCCAAAGCCATCCTGCCTCCCCTTCATTTCACTGCCATCCCTCAGGGTGCACCTGCTCTCATCTTCCACAGCCCCAGCACCACCTCCAGAGCCCTCCTGAAGGTGGGCATTGCCACCCTCACTCACCAACGGACTGGGGGGGCTGAGCTCAGGGTAACTCAGCCCTGATCTCAAATCCCTTCACCGAATATTATGTTTTACCATTTCATTGGTAAGATTTTGTACAAAACTTCACTGGTTCTGCAGTTTCAGGGAGATCATCAGACACTGCACGGGAATCTCCTGTCCTCCCCCTCTGCAGGGATTAACAGTGCAAAGATTAAAAAGCTGGGGTTTTGTCTTCCCTCAGCACCCTCACGTTCTCACTTTGCCATCATTTTCTAGCAACCTCTGCCTAAAACATTTCCCTCCTTTAGATCAAGACATCAGATTACACAGACAAAATAGAACATTTTTTCTGTTGAAAAATCTCCTTTCATCTTGAGGTGATTCTCTGGATGAATCTCAGCAGAGGAGATTCCAAAGCACATCTGGGAGAGAGAGCTCAGCTTTGTCCAAAAAACTCTGGGCAATTCCAGATTTGAGCCTCTGCAACTCTGACAGTAGAAAGGAATTTTGTTGTTTTTACATCTATTTCTTTAGCAATTGGCAAAATTCACCAACAGAAAACCAAGAGAAAAAGCAGAAAACTCCCAAAATCTATGGAAGCCAGACATTCCATAGCAGATGCTTCCTGCTGGGAGAGAAGGAAAACAGATTCCAGCCCAAAGTGAGGTTAGGGCTGGTCTTTAATGCTTTGCTGGAAAGCACAGAACATCCCTTGGGACCTGAGCTCTATTCCAGGCTTAGCCTTGTCCTGGGGAGGATTCACACCCAGAGGATTCACATCCTCCAAAGGCACCATCTGGGCTTTGTCCTGTGCCTCTGCCCATGCTGAGCTGAGCCAGCACCCCTCAGTGAGGCACCCACAGGGGTGCCAAGGTGAGAGGAGTCACCCCCTGAACGCTGCTGCCGTCCCCAAACTAGACACAGAGTCCCCAGGCTGTGAGCTTAGCCACAGCAGTGCCACCGTTCCCTGAGCCTGTCACACAGCGGGGTGGCACTGGAGACCCCAGGCCATGCTGAGGGGGTGGGATGGCGGGGTCTGGGGGGGCTGGTGGAGGGTCAGGGCTGTGCCACCTCCTGCTCTGTGGCCAGGGTGCCCTCGGGAGCAGGGCAGAGGAGTTGTTGCTAATTGCAAGTGCCCCTGATTGAAGAAGGGCAGTGCAATTAAACCTCATAAACAATTCAGGAGCGTAAATCAGGAGCAGGCTGGCAGCAGCCAGTGAAACATTAATGGCCTGACAGCTGCTCCAAGGTAAATATTTCATCAGCTCCACCAAGTATCATCCTGACAATTATGTTCGAGCGATGTTCACAGGTGTCACCTGCGACTGAACTCAGGGCTGGGAGCGTGTCTGTGCCAGCAGAGTGAATCCCCACAGAGTGACCGGGACCTGCCGGCTCCTGAGGGGTGAGCCTGGACACTCGAGGAGGTGTGAGAGCAGCAGCACAGCCCAGAGGTGAGAGCAGGAGCTCAGGGAGCGGAATTTGTACTTGTGGGAAGAGCTCAGCACTCCCCAAATTGCCAGAGCCTCACCAAGCACAGCAGGCAGGAAAGCAGCTCCTCAGGGGAGGTTGGACTGAGGATCTTGGAGGTCTTTTCCAACATTAATTCCATGATTCACTTCGAACTCATGAACACCGAAGAAGCCCAAGCATGGGAGGACCGAACGTCTCAAGATGTTTGGGTTCTCCTGCAGGGGAGGAACCAGAACCTTTGTTCTTCTGGCTACTGAACTGCCCAGCTGGAAAGAAGGAGGCTCCTGGTGGTTTCCTCAGTTCTCACTCCTCCACATCAGCCACACTGGGCACTGGCACTGCTGCCCATCCCTTGTCCTGCCTGCCCTCCCCAGCCATGGGCACACAGAGCTGCTTTGCTTTTGTGCCACTCCAGACCTTGCTGCCTGGACCTGGGAATGATCCAGGTGCAAATCCAGCCCCTGCCAGCTGCCCTGGGCAAAGCCCACGGCTTGTATGCCAGGACAGGAGTGCTGGGGCTGCTCCTCAGGGCTGCTGGCACTGTCCTGGGTCACTGACAGCCTCCTGAGGAACAGGGTGACCTCACAGACACGGAGTGACAGCCATGGTGCTGCACAATCACCCTGCTGTGTTCCAGAACATTCCATAGCAACTCAACCTCTCCAGCTCCCTTCCACCAGCACTGGTCAGATCCCACACTGATCCTTTGGCCTGAATCCTTTGATGGACGAGTCCACTCAGAATCCTGCCAGGCAAATGGAGACAAGTGCAGAGCTGAGCAGAGTCATCCATCCACCTCCTGGTGCTGCCCCCTGCCCCAGCACAGGGACTGAGGGCACAGAACAAAGGACAGCAGTGAGGGTGTGAGAGGAAAGCTCCTCCAGCTGTGCCACACCTGGAGTCCTCCAGGGTCACTCCTGTACCTCTCAGATGGTCACCAAGGAGGAGAAACACACAGAGAGCAGCCTCAGAGAGAGGGGACACGGCTGACTCTGTGCTGCTGGGTCTGCCAGGGTGGGATGCAGTGAGGGCAGGCAGCTCCTCCCAAGGGGCAGCTCCAATCTCTGCTCCCTGGGACAGGGACAGGACCCAGGGAACACCTGGAGCTTTGTCAGAGGGTTTAGGATGGATACCAGGGAAAGGTTCTTCCCCCAGAGGGTGCTGGGCACTGCCCAGGCTCCCCAGGGAATGGGCACGGCCCCGAGGCTGCCAGAGCTCCAGGAGCGTTGGGACAGCACTGCCAGGGATGCCCAGGGTGGGATTTTGGGGTGTCTGTGCGGGGCCAGGGGCTGGACTGGGGGATCCCTGTGGGGCCCTCCCAGCTCAGGAGATTCTCTGGTTCCATGCATTCCTGCAGCTGGCAGACTTTGGACAGAAAGCCACGAACTAGAGATTTCATATTTACCTCAGTGCTTTTGGGAGGGGCCACTCTGAGCCCTGGGGCAGCACTCGGGACTGGCAGTGATGGAACATCTGAGAGGGGTTCTTATTGAGAGCAGCTCTTATCCACAGAAGTGATTTAACAGCAGAGATAGAAGTGTTGGCACAGCTGACAAACAAGGGACAGATTTGGGGAGAGAGCTGTGAAAGGCCAGCCACACATTTTAGAATTATTTTCCTGAGGAGGATTTGATGAGATGTGAACTTCATTATTTGCTAATGTTGCAGCACAGAGCCTTGTCCAAAGCCCAGGAGAGTCAGAAGGAATCTTTCCATTAACCTCCCTGATTGTAAGTGAGATTGTGACAGATGTACTCCCTTTCCCTCCCTCCTCAGATATTTCAAATCAAACAGCATGAGCAGTTGGATGTGATCTTTTCTGGAGGAGGGCATCATTCCTTCTTGGGGCTGTTCACATAAATAACGCCGGGGGAGTCCTTCAGGTGCCCATAACAAGTCAGATGGTCTGAGGGTAATAAAGCTTCAGGGAAGGGGAAGTGAGGCAAGAGCCACTCCATTCCCAGTGGGGCTGAAGGGCCAGAACGAGCAGGGCCTGCACCAAGGATAAAAGTTGTTTGCAGACAACAATGAAATTGTCTTCAGCATGAGCCAAACCTTCCTGCTGTGTGTCAGGCTAGAGGAAAACCTCCTGAAAGCCACCAGAAAACACCCTGGGCGAGTCCCAGAAGGAGGGAATGCCCTGGAGCTGTGGGCTATGGAGAAGCTGCCTCAGGGAGAGAAATTTGCTGGAAGAAATGGGAAGGCAAAGACTCAGCCTCAGCTCTTCGCTCTGGCTGAGCAGAGCCTGAGACAAGGCAGGGAGAGGCACTGGCTGAGCCCTTTGGGATGTGGATGCAGAACCAGAAGCTCATCAGGCAGGTTTTCAGAGGCTTCAGCGCTGTGTCCTGCTGGTGAAGGTTCCCAGTGCCCCTGGGCGAGGTCTGTGAGAGCTCCACACCTGAGCTCAGGTGAGGCACCCCTCACACACCCAAGGACTGGCTCACTGGAATTTAACCAGGTCACTCCTCCAGCATCACCTGCACTCTGTCCCCTCTGGAAGCTGAGCTGGTTTTCCACAGCAAGGGTCACTTAGAGCCTTGCAGAGCCCGTGGCCACTGCTCTTGTGGGCAGCTCTGAGTTCACTGCTCCAGGTGGCAATGCCAAGGATAAAGCAGAGACCCTTTGTTCCAGTACATTTTTGTGCAGTTTTAAAGTCCAAAAACCCCAGCCGGGAACTAAAAGGAGCTGATGGTGATGGGAGCAGAGCATAGATTGAGTTGCAATATCTGGGCAGGGGTCCAACAACAGTGGAAGGGAAGTTTACTGATTCTGGCACGCTCTTAATGGAGCTTTGCTTCCAGCTCCTCACCTCTGTTTACACTTCCATGGAGTGTGGTAGGATCAGCAATCAGGAACCAGGAGAGGCTCAACACACACAAGGTGCTTATAAAGATTTCATTCTTCACAGTGTCAAAAGCAACTTTCTGGAGGCCAATTTAAGTGTGGTCAATACCGGTTGCAAATTGGCCTTAACATTTTAAATTGATGTTTTCTGTAAACTGCTCTGATTAATGGAACAAAAAGATTGTGTTTCTGCCTTCCATCTGAAGATCTAATGGAGGTAACAAACAATAATTGATCTGGCGAGACATCGAGAGGCAAACAGGGAGACTCAAAGCTGCCACAGAAATTATTTTACCCATCCACAGAAGAATGGCACAGGACAGAACAGCTGCTCAGAACGTGGGCTTGGTTGGGTTTGTTCCCTGAGGAAACTCTGAGCAGCTTTAACTCAAGTACCTTAACAGCAGGCAGAAGGGTTTGGAGTGTAAATTGCCACCATGGTGTCAAATCTGTGTCCTGGAAAATGCCAGACCTGCTGTCCTGAGCCTCAGCCCACATCTCACAGTGCCTGCAGCCTTGAAGATGCCGAGAGTCAATCCCACTTGGACACCAAATTCCCAGAGCATCTAAACACAGGTTCCCTGTGTTTAGACTTTCTCACGGGAAACCTCTACAAACCCTACTCAAGTCTGAGGGACCCAGCTCTGGGGTACCAGTCAGAGCAGGGCCATCCCTCTCAGCCCTGCTCCTGACTGCACTCCTACATTTCATCATTTCAGCTCCTGGTGAATGAGCTACACCAGCTGATGGAGGATGGGAGAGCTCCGGAGTCAGGAGAGAGGAGTGGCCATGGCAGAGGTGTGAGAAGGAGGGGATGGAGCCCTCAGTTCCATCAGCAGAGGGGACATTGGTTTGACTCAAGCTCCTGGGAAGCTGGAGCTCGGGAAGTGTGGCAGGACAGGACAGGACCTGACCTTCCCCTTTCAGGTGTTGTGCTCCAAAACTGTTCCCATTTCCGCTTCTGGGTGTTTTGAGAACAGCACTGCTCTGCCATTCCCAATCCCACTGTACAGATCCAGGAACTGGGAAAGCAGCCAGATGGATCAGCCTGGACCTCCTACACACACAGAGTCTCCATCCTCCCTGACTCCATCCCATTGCTCCTTCTCAGTGTTCCTGTGACTCCTGCATCCATCCCTCCATCCATCCATACATACATCTTTCCATCCACCCATCCATCCATCCATCCATACATCCACCCATCCATCCATCCCTCCATCCATCCATCCCCCTACCCATCCATCCCTCCATCCATCCATCCATCCACCTACCCATCCATCCCTCCATCCATCCATCCATCCACCTACCCATCCATCCATCCATCCATCCATCCATCCATCCATCCATCCCACTTCCCAGGATCCCATTATCCCATCACCCACAGGATTTGCTCCTAAATCCAGCAGTTGTTACAAATACCAGGCAGACAGTGGTAGGACAAGAGGGAACGGTTTTAAACTAAAAGAGGAGAGATTTAGGTTGGATATCAGGATGAAATTCCTCCCTGTGAGGGTGGGCAGGCCCTGGCACAGGGTGCCCAGTGAAGCTGTGGCTGCGCCTGGGTACCTGGCACTGCCCAAGGCCAGGCTGGACGAGGCTGGGAGCAGCCTGGGACAGTGGGAGGTGGCCCTGCCATGACAGGGGTGGCACTGGATGGGCTTTGATGTCCCTCCCAACCCAAACCAGTCTGGGATGCTGTGGTGCCAATCCCTGGCTCTGGGAATCAGGCCTGGTGCTCCCAGTGGAGTGCAGGAGAGCCTGGGAGCTGCTCTGGAGCATTCTGGGCATCACTCAGAGCGTCCCCAGAGCCCCTCAGTCCCTCTAGCATGTTGGGTACAGCCTGCACAGGATTCCCTGACTTTTTCCACATCAATGCCCCTTCTCCACTGGAGCACCGTGCCAGACATCCCTGCTCCAGAGCACTCCCACGTTATCCCTGAGCTCTGCTGTGGAGCTCTCAGCAGGCCGAGTCGCACGGGGATGTTTCCTTTCAAAGCGAATCCGTCGGCTCAGCCCTCCCTCCTGCTCCCAACTTCCATTAGTCTGGCTTAAAAAAAAAAAGTTTAAAAAAAAAAAAGCTGTTTCCATAGTAACCCCCCGTACGCAGATAGGGCCCGGCTGATAAGCACCGCGCTGGCCTTGTGGCTCCTTGGGCCTGCACTCTGCCCAAGGAATGCGAAATTCCACCAAAACACTCGCAGCAGGCACCTGGTGTTTATCCCGTGGCTCTGGAACTGCTGCAGAGTCGTGGCCGTGTGGATCCCTCAAGTTCCATTATCCCCCCCGTGTGTGCACACTCACACCCTCCTCCTCCTCCTCCTCCTCCTCCTCCTCCTTTGTTTCCCCACAACAGCCAGACTTTCTGATTTATTTTCTCAATCTTTTCTCAGATGTGTCACTCGTTAGCTGCATTGACACACAAACCCCTGCCATCAGCCACGGGAGATATTTGGGCGTGAGACACAAGAAACAACCTCAAATGTTGCTGCTTTTCAGTCCCTACCAAGTTCGCTGGCAAATAAATGTGCACTGGGGATATTCTGTTGTCTCCTGTGTCTTGTTAGTGGGGCAGGGTTTTCCCAGAGGTTCTTTTACTCAGATTACCCTAAAATATTGGTTTATTCTGCTTTGCAGCTCAGTAAAAGGCTCAGGAAAGCAGAACAAACCAATATCCAGAGGCAGCAGCTGGTGTGGCCCCGGTGTGGCTGAGGGAAGGAGGAGGCTCTGGGACCACAGGCTGTGCTCCTGGGCAGCCAAACCTCTCACAACTGAACATCCCCCAGCCTCTGGCAGCCATGGAAGAGAGAGGTTGGATGTCCAAAGCAGCAAGATTAAGAAAAGATAAGCAAAGAAATATTCAGCAGTTGAACAGATCCATTTGGAACCGGGGCAATGAAGCTGTTTGCATTCCAGCTCCTTCTCCCAGCTCTCCAACCCATCCCTTCTCCCATTTTTCTGGGCTCTAAAACTGTTTGGGACAGCAGTCCCAACTTCCCAGTGCACATTGGAAGCTGCTTTCCAAGCTCTGCCTGGCTCAGGGCACAGGATTGAAGGAGCCCCCGTGGAGATGCAAGAGGAGCATCTCTGTGCATCCACGGTGGAAGTGAGGATCGCAAATCCTGCACCCCACAGAACAGAGCAGCTGTTGTCCCAGGTGAGGATCCTAAATCCTGCACCCCACAGAACAGAGCAGCTGGTGTCCAAAGTGAGGATCCCAAATCCTGCACCCCGCAGAACAGAGCAGCTGGTGTCCAAAGTGAGGATCCCAAATCCTGCACCCCACAGAACAGAGCAGCTGGTGTCCAAAGTGAGGATCCTAAATCCTGCACCCCACAGAGGAGAGCAGCTGGTGTCCTCTCAGCTCCCCCATGCCAGCAGCACCCAGCTCTCCCCACTCGGGATGGATCCTCCCCTTGGCAGTGATATTTCAGGTGCCAGGACACTCAGCAACCCTTCCCTTGGAATGTTCTGAGACACAAACTCGGACATTTTTGGGTGGCTCAGAAAATGCGTTATTCACCCTTTAGGGATTTTCCTGGGAGGGAAGGCACCGGGGCCTTCCATGACATGGGATGTGCTGGCAGGAAAAAGCAGATGGGAGTGGCACGGATTTGCCTCAGCTCCTACAAATCCTCAAGGTTTCAAAGCTCGTCCTGTTCCTTTCTTTCCAAATGTCAAGGAATTGCAAGAGGAGCGTGGAGCAAAGCAAAGCCCCGTCCCTGGAACACTCCAGGGGTTTTCCAGGTGGTTTCCCTAATTCTTCACGCACCTGCACCTTAAGCAGTTTCTCACAACAGAGCGCCGGGGCTGGAAAACGACCGGGGGATGGTTTTACACCTCCTTTGTGTTCCTCCGAACAGCTGTAAATGACAACACAAACTAAATATTTGATAACCTGCAGGGAACCTGGATTCTCTGGGATTTAGAGGAAGGCATTGATAACCTGCAGGGAACCTGGATCCACCTGGGATTTAAGGGAAGGCATTGATAAACTGCAGGGAACCTGGATTCTCTGGGATTTAGGGGAAGGCCTTGATAACCTCCAGGGAACTTGGATCCTCTGGGATTTAGGGGAAGGCATTGATAACCTCCAGGGAACTTGGATCCTCTGGGATTTAGAGGAAGGCATTGATAACCTGCAGGGAACCTGGATCCACCTGGGATTTAGGGGAAGGCATTGATAACCTGAAGGGAACCTGGATCCCCCCTGAACTTTAGGGGAAGGCATTGATAACCTCCAGGGAACTTGGATCCTCCGGGATTTAGGGGAAGGCATTGATAACCTGCAGGGAACCTGGATTCTCTGGTATTTAGGGGAAGGCATTGATAACCTCCAGGGAACCTGGATCCCCCTGGGCTTTAGGAAAGAGCCAGAGCCCTGCTGAGCCCGTGGGGAGCTCAGAGACCCCTCCTGATGTGATGCTCGGGGTGGAAGTGCTCCCCACGCTGCTGTGCCTGGGCTTGGCTGCTTTTCTGCCATTTCCATAAAGATTAAAGGCCTCTCCTGCATTTGTGCACATTCAGAACAAGCTCCGAATGTGCCTCTGGGTGCGAGGCACTGCTGAAAGCAGCACTTTGAATGCATCCATCTCTGGAACATCCTTACTCAAACAGCTTATTAAAAGCCTTCCCCAGATAGATCAGGCTAATCAGAGCGCTGCCCTGCATTGTTCGCTGCATTCCAAGTGGTGATCCTGGCAATGAGCTGCTCTTCACACCTGCAGGTCTCCCTGTCTCCAGCACAGCTGAAGAGCAGAAGATTTTAACTCTGGGAAAAGTCTCCCCATGGTCAGTCCTTCCCTGGCAGCTCTGGAGCTGGATCCAGACCAGCGCATTCCCTTGGAGAGGCAATTGGATATTCTGAGAGTGAAGAGGCCAACAGAATATAAATCTAGGCTGGAGTCTTTCCTCCAACAAGAAGGAGTTTTGTCATTGCCCTCCTGCTCCTGGAGGAGCTCCGGAATTCCAGGCACAGATTTTACCTCCCTGCCTCATGCTGGAGTAGGGGACACCTGGGTACCCTTCAGTGCTGAAAGCATTTCACCGGGATGATGTCCCTCTTTCACAGGGACATCCCTGTCCTGGACAGATTTGGAGAAACCCTCCTCCCACATCAGTCCAATGGTCCTGAATATCCCTTTTCTCCCAGGCTGGGATTGATACCAGGGGAGCTGTATGGAAAAAAAGAGTCAGTGTGGAAGAGCCAGGAGGAGAATGAGAATAAAGGAACACTTCAGACATGGGCTGTCCTGCAGAATCAGAGATTTGTACCAGCTGTGGGGCAGCATTTGAGTCCCCCTGACCCAGAAGGATTTACTAAACCCAGCCAAACCTTTCAGAGCCTTCCTTGGGGTCATCTGTGGTTTGTCCTTGGCTTGGAGAACAATGATGAGATGACCCTGTGTGTCTGCCACCCCTCTGTTCCCAGGGCACTCACAAAACTCCCACAGGACCGGCTCTGTGCATCTTTCAGTGCTTTGCTTTGCCACCTTTTGAGAAAAGCAAACCAACACTTTGCATCTGAGTCCCAAAAGGCCTTCAAATATCCTTTGAAGGCCAGAAATAAGCATTTTGGAAGCCATAAGGCCTTCAAAAACATTTTCAGGCTGGGAGAGCTGAGGGTGCTCAGCCTGGAGAAGAGAAGCTTCAGGATGACCTAATTGTGACCTTCCAGGACCTGAAGGGAGCTACAAGAAAGATGGAGAGAGACTGTTTACAAGGGATGGAGGAACAGGACAAGGGGGAATGGTCTTAAGCTGAAGGAGGGCAGATATAGATTGGATGTATAAGGAAAGAATTCCACCCTGGGAGCGTGGGGAAGTGTCCAAGGCCAGGCTGGACGGGGCTTGGAGCACCCTGGGATAGCAAAAGGTGTCCCTGCCATGGCAGGGGTGGCACTGGAGGTTTGTAAGATCCCTTCCAGACCAAACCAGTCTGGGATTCTGGGGTTCTGCAGGAGCAGCAGCCGGCAGGTGGGAGATGGACTCCTCTCCACCCCTGCCTGAGCTGCTCTGCCTGGACTGTGCAGCCTCAGGCTCAGCCCACCTCCATTTGTCACTGTCACCCCCAATCATCCTGCTCGCTGACACCACACCAGCCTAATGGAGAAATGAAGCCAAGGTTTATTTAGCACGACTTAGGGGCACCCTTCCAATTATAAGTTTGGGAACAAAAGTTCCAAGTCAAACAAACCCAGAACTCAATCAGCCGGGGTGCAGCGAGGCCAATCCTTTCCGGCTGCTTAACCTCTCCTCCTCTGGGCTCCTCAGCCAGGCCACGGCTACCAGCCCTGCTGCTTGCCAGGTCCCTGCAAAAAAACCCTACAGCTGTGGGCTCCTGGAGCCAATTTGCAGCGCCAGTGAGCAGCGCCTTGCCTGGATCCTGCAATTCCATATTACTGCCTCTTTTTCCTCCAGCTGGCCCTATTGCCTTCTTTTTGGTTTTTTTTTAATCTTTTCTTCCCCTTCTCCCCACAAAACAAATACTGGTGATTTTCTGCTCCACACCAGGGCTCATCAGCTTTATTCTATTTAACAAGCTAGGACACGTACCTGTTTCCCAAGTTTTATTTTTTCCCAACTAAAAGGTTTTAGTCCATTAGATTTTAGATTTAGAGTTTTACATCCACTTGTACAATTTCGTAATCCCCACAATAATCTGGAGTTTAGCTCAGTAACCGAGTACAGATGCCACAGAGCACTGCCCTGCTCTGACCATAAAACATTACAGGAAAACATTACAAGGAAACATCACCTGTAAAGCTGTTTTATGAGCTCGTGATCTCTGTCAGTGACCAGCTTTCTGTCTGCCATGATCTACAAGGGGCTGTTAATGCTGGCCACAGCTGAGCCAGGAACAAGTTCTTTTGGGCAAATTCTCCCTTCCCAACTCTGGCAGGAGCTGGTGAAGGCTCAGTCCAGCTGGCTGCCCCGAGGCAGCAGGATCAGTGCCCTGCACTGCCAGGGAGGGAGGCTGAGCTGGGAGTCCTCCCCTTTGGCTTTGGGAACATCTTTTTACTGGACTCCTGCCTGTGATGGCTCTTCCCCCTCACACAGCCTGGGCAAACACCACCCAAGCAAAAACTGGGTCCTATTCACATCCTGCCTTTCCCTTCTGAGCCTCTTTGCCTTGATCCCATGTCCCAGCCCTCAGCAAAGACCAATAGCTCCTCACTGGATGCTGTCACTCTGCAGTGTGGCCACTTGGTCACGATTCTGTGCTCTGGTCCTTGCATCCTTCTGTGCCTCTATTTGTGCACTAGGAAGTCTTATAAACCTCTTGGAATCCTCAGCTCCCCACAGACAACAGGCAGGGATTCTGCAATCAGCAATTCCCCTCCAAACATTGCCATTTATCTCCTCTCAGATATGCCAGTGCCTGAACACAACACCTAAGCCAGGCTTGCAGCACCCAGCTGGTCCCCTCAGCTGTGAGCACAGAATTGCTTCTGCACCTTCCTTCTGGGTTCGTGTGCCCTGACTGAGCAACGGGAGCCAGTGGGAAGAGACAGAGCATCTTCAGAAGGGATTCATGGCACAGAATACCAGGATTATTGAGGCTGGAAAAGGCATCCAAGGCCATCCAGTCCAAGCTGTGCCCGATGCCCACCTTGTCCCCAGCCCAGAGCACTGAGTGCCACCTCCAGCCCTTCTTTGGACACCTCCAGGGATGGGCACTCCAAACCTCCCTGGGCAGCCCCTGCCAAGGCCTGAGTACCCTTTCCATGGAGAAATTCCTGCTGATGTCCAACCTGAGCCTCCCCTGGCCCAGCCTGAGGCCGTTCCCTCTCCTCCTGTCCCTGTTCCCTGGGAGCAGAGCCCGATCCCCCCCGGCTGCCCCCTCCTGTCAGGGAGTTGTGCAGAGCCACAAGGTCCCTCCTGAGCCTCCTTTTCTCCAGGCTGAGCCCCTTTCCCAGCTCTCTCAGCCCTCAGGGCTCATTCTCTGGACCCCTGTCACCCTAAGGCTGCTGTCAGAGCTGTCCCCTCATGGTGGCTGTCCCTGCTCACCAGCCACAATCCCTCATTCCTCGTGTTTCTATCCTGGGGCAGAACCACAGATCCTCTCCAGAGCCAGTCCCGAGGTTCAGATGTGCAGGAGCACCTCCCTGTCCCACACAATTCACCTCAAGGCTGTTCTCCAGACCGAGGTTTTATCTCACAGACCCAAATTTCCACACAAAA
The DNA here is from genome assembly GCA_013398115.1 of Falcunculus frontatus. Classification (NCBI taxonomy): domain Eukaryota; kingdom Metazoa; phylum Chordata; class Aves; order Passeriformes; genus Falcunculus; species Falcunculus frontatus. Next base: position 318,304 of record VZRV01003640.1, on the reverse strand, counting down.
TCACAGGGTTCACTGGCTTCGGGGTGAAAACGGGACAGCAAAGGAATCTTTCTCAGTTCTCAGGGAAAGTGTTTTGTTCCCAGCAGCAGGGGGGGCTTCAGAGGACACTGTCACCTGTCTCCACAGGGTGAGGACAGTGCACCAAAACCCTTCAAGCCATCACAGACCCACCCTGCCTCAGCCAAGGGCCCTTTCCCTCCCAGCTGAGGCCACAGCTCCCACTGGCTCCCCTCAGAACCTTCCCCAGCAGGGACCACGAGCAAAACCAGGTGACACAGGGCAGGAAATGCCACCAGAACCTTCCACGTGCAGCTGAGCAGCTTGGGAGTAGAGGAAGGCACATCTTTGGGGAGCAGAGTCACACGTCCAGCCCCACAAGGACAGAGAACCTGCCACACCCCACTGAACAAAGACAATTACCCATCCACGGAGCACTCAGTAAATCACAACAATGTCTGTAGCGAAAGGCTGCGATCCCTGGGCCACTGGGGAAATCGAGGCCAAAAGAATTCAACTTTTTTTTTATGAAAAGAAGCTGAAAACAAACCAACGGGTGCCCTAATTGCCAGGCCAGTGCTTCTGGAGCAGCTCTTTAAGCTCCTGGGATGCCCTCTGGGTCACCTTCCGCGCTGTCCCAGCGCATCCCTGGAGTTCACCTGTATGAATATAAGAATTCCAGTCCCATGGAATCCTTTCCCCTCAGCTGCTGAGTGCAGGTGATGCCTCCCAGCAGATGTTTTGTAGGAAACACACAGCCCAGCACCAGCTCCGGACACAGCCTGCATTTACACCTCAGCGGCTGGGAATTTTTAAAACGCCTGGAGAGAGGAGGCACTCTGCTCAGCAGAAACCTGAGAGAATCATCACCGCTGATCCCTGCACTGCCCTGCTCTGCCTGATCACCTTTTAAAGCCATTTGCCATCCTAATTTTAGGTTTACACAGCCTGCTGTTGTAGGGGTGGTGTTCTGCTGGTTTCTAACACGGCTCTGAGGGGAGAGAGGGAGAGCAGCACTTACCTGGGTTGCTCTTGGAGGTGCGCACTGGGGTGTAATGGTTTTTGGAAGAGGTCCTGACTGGGGTGTTTTCTTTGGGGGAGGTATCTATGGCCGAGATAGTCTCTCTTTCACAGTGTCCGATTGGGATTGGTCCCTGCTGCCTTAGGATGTCAGCCAGAGCCCTGGGGAGACAGGGAAAAAAAAAGGAAAAAAAATGTATTTTCACACAGCTAGAATTCAGTGTTTGTACTTGCACAGTCCATGAGTCCAGGAGGAGATGGATTTCTACCACAAACGGGGAAAAAAGCGACAATAGTAATAATAACAACATAAAAAAATACGGCTTAAAAGCTCCGTTTCTTTCTGTGTATCTGCTGCAAGTATTTCCAGGCTTGCCTGGCTATTGTTTGGTTCCTCATCTGCTCCCTGTAATTCACTCCAGCCCAGGGTTATGGTACCTCTCCATTGTCTCCCAGAGCAGATAAACTGCTCCTGGCACATCCAGCGCTGCCTCCATCAGGAGCCACTGCTGCCCACAGCCCTGGCACCTCCTAAAAGTGACGCCAAAACTGCCCTGCCCAAGCCAAAGTCCTTTAAAACTGACTCACATCAGGAGTGTGATCCTCACATCCTGAAATCCCTGGTGCTTCTGCACAAAGCTCAAACCCCAGCAGTGCTGGGAGAGTTTTTTAAAGGAGAGCCATGAGCCACAAAAAAAGGATTAACCAACTTCCAGGGGTTGATGTCAGCAGAGCTCTGAGCCTGACCTGAGCTTTGTGCCCTTCAGGGATTGCTTTAGGGGCTGAGTTCTCTCTGCTGTTCCCAGGAAAAGCAGAGTCACCCAGTTCAGCTGCAGCCAATGTTTTCCCCTTGGATCCTCCAAGGTTTTTCCCCCCTCTGTGAATATCACGGACACAGTGCAATAATCACAGCATGAAATGCCCTGATTTTCCCAGGGTGGCCCCAAGCTTTCTCCTGAGCCTTAGGAAAAGTGGGAAGGGGGTGGCTTGTGTGGGTTGTAAGGGACAATATTTGGGTCCCACGTGTGCAGCCATTTGGGTACAATTAGCCCCATTGATGTCACCGGCATTCTAATCACCTGCACAAGGATATGAGACACTCCAGAAACCTTCCTGTGACAGCACATCTCTTATCTGAGGGAAACAAACCTCCCTGGCTGGAGCGTGTCACCCGTGGCACCGCAGGAGCAGCCGGAGCGGTGCCGTCCCCGCTGGAGATAAGGATTTGTGACACCTTTCCCTCACGTCATCCCCGTGCCAATGCTGAGGCTTCGTTCCACGTGAACCCAAAACAGCCACAGAGCCAGCAGGGAGGCTGTTCCAGAGTGCTGGACTGGCCTGGGGGAGGGAAAGCTACGGATGTGTCCCGTGGCAGGACAGCCCAGGCTGGGTGCTGTGCCCAGGGATGGCTCTCGTGGGACTCTGGACAAACTGAGGGCTTTGGGAAGAAACCCAGCGGGATGAACACAGGGGCCACGGTGCAAAGAAGGAGTTGTGGTCATTTTCAGAAGGAAAAGTCAAAAGGACTTGGTGTAAACCCAAAGGAACCGAGGGGGTGGGTGGAAGCAGTGGGGCAGCAAGGCTGAGTGTCAGCAGGGGCCTGGGGCTGGAAGGGGGAATGACAGACTTCAATCCCAAAATGTGGCTTTGTAGCCAGGGAGAAGTGAAGCTGCAGGGCTGGGAGGGACCAGCTGCAGCTCACCCTGCCCCTCTGACCCAGCCCAGAAGCTGAACCTGCTCCCTGAACTTCCCATGAGGGAACAGCAGCTGGAGCAGTGCTGTGCTCCCCACAGCCTTTTTGGGAAAGTACTGTCCCATTTTCCCCATATCCACAGATTCCCGACACTAACTGATAGTCTGAGTGTGGGCACAGGCATCCCTTCTGCTGAAGGAGCTTTGGTGACAGCTCCAGCAGGCGGGGATGTGGCCTGTGGGAAATGAGATTGGAGCAGAGGGGTCTGCAGGTGCTGGATGGGAAAGGCTCTGGGAGGAGCTGCCTGTTTCCAGCAGTGCAGGAGCACACACTCCAACCTTCACAGATCTGCCTGCTGAAAATCCCCTCTCGTGGAGGCTTCAAAAACAGGGTGCTAGAAAACAGAATTTCCTGTTCCAAATCCCTACGAATTTGGGGAAGGATGGAAGGAGAGTGACCAAACGGCTCTGGCAGAGCACAGTGAGAAGAGCAGTGCCTGGTTGAGCTGCAGCTGCTAAAAGCAGAGCTGGGATGGAGTTGGTGGCAGAACTCCAATCACTTCAGCACAGCCAGGATTTCACTACAAGCTCTTCAAAAAAAAGCGAGGTTAAAGACTCCCCTATGCTCTGTAACTAACTCGTGAAGGAAGAGGCAGCTATTCCAGGAGATGGATTTATCCAGCCTGGAGCCAGCTCACCTGGAAGGGACGGCTCTCTCCGAGGGACAGCATTTCGGTCACCAGCCACTCTCACAGAGGGCGGCCGTGCATTATTCATGGCTTGGCTCCTGTCCCCACACCTGCTGTGAGCCTTGGGAAGCTCCAAATGCTGACCACGCCCGGGGCTGGACAGTCCTGGGAGGCTCCCACACTCCAGGACCTGCCAGCTGTGTCCTGTGTGCCCAGGAATGGACAGTCCTGAGAGGCTCCTGCACTCCAGGACCTGCCAGCTGTGTCCTGTGTGCCCAGGGATGGACAGTCCTGGGAGGCTCCTGCATTCCAGGATCTGCCAGCTGTGTCACACAGCAGCTGGCAGGGCAGAGGTGGCCTCAGCGATCCCCCTCTGCTGCCTGCTGGGCATCACCCCAGGGCACAGCCTGGGTACACCCAGGTGCCCAGGTCTTATCTCCACGAGGATGGGGCGTTAATTGATCCCACTGCGAACTGATCCATCAGGGAATTGCTGCTGCTGCTCCCTCCGGGAGGCTCTCCGAAGCAGGGCTTTGTTTGTTTGGAAGTTCAGGGGCTCAGCAGAGGCAGAGTTGCACCAGTCCCAGGTCAGCAAAAGACAGAATTGGTCTCTGCACTGCCAGGAGCAGCAGCAGCCCATCCCTCAGAGCAGGAATTCTGGCGAGGAACACCGGGAATGGTTTTTCACATGCCTGAAAAGTGGTGGATGCGTGGCAGAGCTCCAGGAGCGTTTGGACAATGCTCTGAGGGATGCTCAGGGTGGGGTTGTTGGGGTGTCTGTGTAGGGCCAGGAGCTGGACTTTGATGATCCTTGTGGGTCCCTTCCAGCTCGGGATATTCCAGGATTCTGTGATTCCATGCCTCCGTCTGTGTGTGTCCAAGAACAGGTGAATTCACCCACGAAGTTCAGAAGGTAAAACACTAAACATTGGGACACCTTTCCAAGAGGGAAGTGTTTGCACTCAGCATAAGTGAGGAAATATTCATTCTTAAAAATACACATTACAAGGGAAAACCAGATGTCTCCTGAGAAATCTTAATGCCAAATACAAGAATTCTTTGGGAAGCTCCTGGAATTTAATCCGGGTCTAATGACAACCACTTCACACATCTCACACCGATGTCCAAACTGAATAATCTCTTGTTATTGCTGTGATGTGGGCAAGGAATTTACAGCAGTGGCTGAGCTCACATCAGGCCACACCAGTTCCTGTGAACACAGCAGGCCAGAAGAGAACCAAACTGTTATATGAAGATTTGGTAATTAAAAGCTTCAAATGAACCTTTCCAAGGGATGTTTCTCTGCAGAGAGATGTTACCCTGAGCAGAAAGTGTCCCCAGCAAAGGCAGGACCTGCACCTGAGCCATGGTCAGGCTGCTGGGGACAGCGAGTGGCAGGAGGGGATTGGCACCCCCAGGCACTGCCGAGGCTCAGGCTGGCTGTAGGAGGGAGCAGCCCCTGTGCCTCCTTGCCCCTGCTCTCACCCTCCCAGCTCCAGCCCCTTCTCCTCCCAGAACAAATGGGAGGGGAAGGGATGCACCTGGGAAAGGCACCGGGGGTGCTGGGGGAAATGGGAAGCTGTGCAGAAAAGGAGCAGAGCACTGCTCCTGATCACAGAAAGGAGAGAAAATAAAACCAGCAGCTCTTGCTGGGGATGAGAGGCTGTGGGGATGATGCTCTGCTGGCCCAGCTCTTCACCCTGCTCCTGTTTGTGCTGTGCATCCTCGGGCACAAACACAGCACCGGTGCTCACGTGGCTTTGGGAGCACACGGCTGCACATGGGGAAGGTTCATGCACAAAGGGTCTGGCTTTACACCAAATCCTCTGCTGTGAGCACAGTTAAGGGGCTTTGAACTCACTGAAGAAAGCTGTGCTCTTTCTGAAGAGCCCGAACCCTGAAGAGCCCTCACAACAAAGGAGGTTGTGCTGAGAGCTGAAGCACGGCACAGCGTTCATTGAAAGAATTCCGTGTTTATCTGCCTGGGGAAGGAGACATCTGAGCCCTCCAAGCAATGCAGTGCACACGGATCTAAGGAAACACAGCCAGCCCATGTGAGTGGGGGCAAAGGCAAGCAAAAAGCAGCCTGATCTCATCTTCCTGAGAAAGTTCAGATCTTATGTGAAACAGAAATTTTAAAAGGCATCTGATCTCCAAAGGCGCAGAGATCAACTGCTACTTAAGGATATGAGAGATTACAAAAGTAAAAGAAATAGAAGTTCAGAGCTACGCTGGATTCCCTTGGCACCTTGTGATGGAGTTTGACTAATAGAAAAAGTTAATTAGCAAGCAGGAAAATATCAAATAAATGGGAATTAGAGACACTGAGATGATTTGGTGGAGGCAGCGTGGTTTCTGGGCCTGGCCTCTCGTAATGGGAGAAGTTCAAAGGGAAAGGAGCAGACCCAGAAGCATCCAGAGGAACTCGGTGGCCAGGCAGTCTCTGTGCTCCCCCAGTCAATCTCTTCGCAAAATAGACTCAGAGAGGAAAACACAGCAAAAAACCCCAATTATCAAACTGCAGACCACGAGCACAGCTCCAGAGTGGAGCTCTCCCAGCACATGGAAGTGAAACAAAAGGAGAATTGTTTTATACAGGTACATGTACGCAGATACACACCTGGCCTGGATTTGGCCGGCTGGGTCTGGATCTGGACAATTCATCCTGCAAAGAGGACAAGATCCAGGTGTTCTCCTTGCTTGCGAGTTACCCCAAATCCAGCCAGGTGCAGGGTTGGTTGGGAACAGAACTGGTTCTCAGTAACTTCTCTGAGGTCACCAGTGGAAGGTGTCCCTGCCCATGGCAGGGGGTGGAACGAGATGATCTTTAAGGTCCCTTCCAACCCAATCCCTTCCGTGATTCTGTGACTGTGGTTCTGTGATTCCGTGATTTTATGGCTGCACCTTTTTCTGGTTTATCTCAGCCCAGTCTGACGCGTACTTGTGGCCCTGTGTTCTGTGCCTGTGAGAGGGACAGGGCACTTCAGAGAAGAGACTCAGAAAGCAGCAGGATTAAACTACACAAAGCAGGGCAAAGAGCAGCTGAGAGGCACCCGAGTGAGTCCGAGCAGAATGAAAAAAGGCAGAGCACAAAAACACATCAGTGGAAAGAGAGTGAAAGCAGGAACAGCATCCAAGAAAGAAAATCTTCTGTAGAGTCCCTGTGGCCAGGGGTGTTCACAGCACTCCCTCCCTGCCCTGGGGACGGATGGAGTTTGATTGTTTGGCTCCAGCAGCAGAGAGCAGAGCTGAAGGAGCTGCCTGTGATCCCCACCTCAAACAGCAGGGCTGGAGAAAGGCACTCCTCATAACCTTCACAGCTGAAAGCAGCTCCCCTCCAGCAACCCCTCAGCACACACAGGGGTGCAGCTGCAGGGAGATGCAGCCTGCAGGAACAGAAACCCTCCTGCATTTCAAGTCAGGCTCACACAGACCAGCAGTGTCCTCGGATCTGTGGGCAAACAGATCCATTGCCTCTGGTTCCCGTTGGAATTCAGAGCCACGGAGAAGGAACGACGAGGGATGGATCAGTTTAACTGTGGTCTCTGCATGGGAAAAGGATGTTCATTTATAAAAGCTGTCAGTTATCATTCACACAGCAGGAGATGCAAAGGCCAAAGAGAAGAGGAGCACAGATATCTTCCCTCTTTGCAGCTACACTGGTGCTGTGGGAGGAGGGTGAAGCGAAGCACTGGGCACACAGAGCCCCTTTCCCTTCTCCCTCTCACACCCCTCAGACGAGCTCCATGCAAGGCCAGATGAGGCCTTTGAGCAGGATACAGAGCTGATTTGCTGGGAAAAACCCTGCTGCTGCTTCCCAGGAGAGCAGCTGGGCTCCCACCGGTGCCCCAGGGCCAGCACTGCCACTGTGCCCCTCTGGCTTCAGCTGACCGGTCAGAAGCACTTGGGATATTTCAATCCTGAGCTGCAGACCACATCCAGCTTCCAATCTGTGCATTCCCAGCTCAGCAGAGAGTGCAGTGCCTGCTGCTGAGGCTGAACAGGGGTCATGGAGCAGTGCTACATCTGTGAATTATTTATGTTCTGTAGCGTGGGGATGCAGGGTCATGGCCACGGGATGAGAACGTTCTGTGTCACCCCTTCCTGCTACAGAAAAACACACCCAGATTTGGAAAGAACCAGCTGATATTCCCTGTTCCAAGATTCCCTAATTCATCCCCATACTGAAAGTAAAGCAAATACTTCTTAAATTTCACTTGAGAAATGCTTGAGAAAAGAAAACAACCCTGGCAATGAGATGAAAACAAACTGTCCTCACCAATGCACAAGAGAGCATCAGCACACACAATATTGCTGGGTATAATTCTCAGAAATCAGCCCCAGCTTCTACCTGGAGCCCAGCAAGAGTTCTGGCTGTGTAACCCCAAAGCAAGAGGCAGTTCTTTACGGCCAGGCTGAAAGATCCTATAATTACCAAAAAAAATCAGTTCCATTGAAAGCATGACAGGCGTTTCTGTAAAACAGGAATATTTCAGCTCCTGGTTTTCAAAGCACTTCCACTTAACTGCTCTTAGAAACACGACTGTCTCAGTTACTGCCACTGCTGAGCCCAGAATCCCAGCAGTGCCTGTGCTGTAAAGGGATGTGGCAGTGCCTGGGAACAGGAGCTGATTCCAGCTCGGCGCTGCACACGCAGCTCTCCGTGCACAGCCAGCCCTCCCTTCCACGGCACAGTGACAGCTCTCCTGGGAATCTGTAAACCCTCCTTCCATCAAAGGACATTAAATGAGCCCTGCCTCCCTTGAAATGTTCTTTCTAAGTGAGTTAATAAGGATTTTCTGTAAAAGCTGGATGAGAAACAAGCAGAGGAATAGCATCCACACACGGCACTGCTCGGCGAGCATTTACGAGGAAGTAAAATTTACAGTGTGATCCTGCTCGTGGTGGAGTGCAGGGAAGTCCTGATTGATCTTCCCTGGCTGTGGGACACTGGTCCCAAGAGGCTTTTTCCAGCCCCCTGTAACAAGTTCTGTTCATGCTGCTGCTCTCCTCCTCCCCAAGGAGGTTTAATGCACTCTCCATCACTATAGAGAATTATTCTGGATGTTACACTTCATTCCAACTGACACGAGCTCAAACAGACAGAAATATCTGACCCCATCCTGCTTCCCTCCACCGTGGAACTCCTCAGCAGCCATCAGAGACAAAGACAAATTCCTCTCCTGGTATTTACATTCTGCTTAGAGCCCTGAGAGCGCTCAGCCCGATGCAGGAGATGCACTTCACAACATTGAAACCCCCGTGTGATGTTGATCAAGTTCAGGTAACACAGCTCTGAAAGGTATAATCTTTTACCAGCTACCATATTATAGAAGTCAATCAACTTAAAATGCTCTGGAAGTCAAGCTTCCTGAGCACTCAATCTGCCATTCATACTTCCACACACAGGTGAATCATTTCACCAGAACTTATCTAAATAAAGCAAAGCAAGCGTCAAAGAAATGAAAACATCAGGAATAATCCAGACAAGTCTGGCAACACTGGCTCTGATTTCCAAGGGTGAAGGATTCAACCCTGCAGCAGGATGGAGCTGGAGCAGAAGTAACATATGGACATCCAACCCAGATTTCCAAATTTAGTGTGAAGATAAGGCCCAGGCAAAGTTGCCTTGAAGCCAGAAGAGCTGGGCAGCTGGGGAACCATCCCTGAATTAACAAAACACTTGAAAGAGCCGATTTTCTGGCTGAGCCACTTGCAGGACCCTTTCCTCCACACAGCTGTGTGTGGTTTTTAACACCGTGAAGTTATTTTCTTGCAGGGACCTGGGGCAGGTGGGATTTGGGATGGAATCCATGGGCCAGACCCTCAGCAAGTATAAACCAGCCTCACTGTTTGTCCTCACTGCAGGGAGGAGTCGAAACAAAACACATCTTCCCAAATAAATAAAAACTGCGTCACTCATCTCCTTTTCCTCGTAAAAAACTAACATTTCTCCCCTCAGTCTCTGTTGATTTCAGCCAAAGTTCAGCCTTAAAAATTTGGTCAATGATTTCAAGAGTTTTGATTAAGAATTCTTCATTGAAAGAATTTTTAGGAGGCATTATCTGCTAGAGTTAAAGTCTTTCCCCCTGGTGCTCACCACTGTTCTTCTAAAGAAGCCTCTCTCACCAATTTTTACGTTCAGACACAGGGAGCTCTCGGATTCACGGCACACAAGCAGCACTCATCATTTGGAGGGACTTTTTCATCATAAAATAAATATGAACCGAGAGAGAACGTGCATTTGTCCAAAAGGAGGATTGCTAGAGACGCCTGAGCTCTTGCTTTGAAGCAGGATTTTCTGTGCCACGCCGAGCGCTCCCTGTCATTACAGCGCTGTGCAACACCACTGCCGAGGGGACCCCGAGCCGCCTCTCCAGCCAGCAAGGGCAGAGTTCTCGGGATCTGGAGAGGGACCCGAATAAAAAAGGGAACGTGCAGAGCTCTGCCTGCCACCAGCGCCTTCCCACGCAGCCCAAATCGCCGCACGGCGAAGGCACCACCCGGAGGGGGTTAGATCCATCCCCTCCACACTTCCAAAACTTCTCCCTGGCCAGGCTGGGCAGGGCAGGACCCGCAGGGTCCGAGGGGCTCTGCTGTCCCCAGGGGGGTGCA
>VZRV01003640.1:284663-305897 GCA_013398115.1 Falcunculus frontatus | reverse complement strand
AGCCCGACCCGCCCGCCCGGGGCAGCGCCGGCGCTCGGGGGGCTCCGGAGGGGCGCGGGGGAAGGGGCCCAGAGCGGGGCGTCCCTGGAGGTGTGTGTGGGGTGCGGACCTTGTGCGTGTCCCCCGGGATGTGGTCCTGGCAGGGGTGTGGTGAGTGGCCACTGTACCCATCCCTGGGGAGGTGCTCCTGGCAGGGATGGGCAGGGATGTGGTCCCTAAAGGTGTGTGTGGTGTGAGGACCCTCTGCCTCTCCCCGGGGGTGTGGTCCCTGCGGGGATCGGAAAGAATGTGGTCCCTACAGATGTGTGTGGCCCTGTACCTGTCCCTGGGTTCGTGGTCCCTGCGGGGACGTGCTGAGATGTGGTGAGTGGTCCCTGAATCTGTCCCCAGGAATGTGGTCCCTGTGTGGATGGGCAGGGATGTGATCCCTATAGTTGTGTGTGGTGTATGGCCACTGTCCCTGTCCCTGGGGATGTGGTCCCTGCAGGAATGGACACGATGCAGTCCCTAAAGCTGTGTTTGGCCCCTGTCCCTGGGACTTGGTCCCTGCAGAATGGGCAGGGATGTGGTCCCACTGGATCAGTCCCTGTGGAGGGGCAGGGGCAGCAGTGCCCCGTGGGCAGACAGGGGCTCTGGTGGCTGCAGGGTTGTAGTCTGTACAGTCCCTGCCAGTGTGTGCACTGGGGATTGTTCCTGTAAGTGTGCACGGGTTCATGGATCAATGTGTGGGGAATAGGGTCCCTCTGGATGACCCTGGGGGTGTGTGAGTGTCAGGGATGCCATGGATGTGCTGAGATGTTCCCTCCCAGTGTGTGGGGCAGGAACAATCCCCACGGATGTGCATAAGCAGCACCTATCAATGTGCACAGATTGTTTGGGTTGGGGACCCTGGGGACACGTGCAGGCTCCTGGGGTCAATGGAGTGCAGGGTCTGTCCCAGTCAGTTCAGGGGCAGAGCTCCCTCCCCTCTCCAGAATCACAGGATATTCTGGGCTGGAAGGGCCCCACAAGGATCATCAAAGTCCAGCTCCTGGCCCTGCACAGGACACCCAACAACCCCAGCCTGTGCCTCCAGGAGGTTCCTGTCCCAGGGCAGTGTCCGCAGCACAGCCTGGTGCTGGGCACACGTTGTCCCCAGGGCTGTCTGGCCATGCTGCCCCCCAGGCCGTGCTGTCCCCACTGCCCTGCCAGCCCTGCACGGGGATGTGCCTCCCAGGCTTCCCAGGGTTTGCTGCTCCGGCCCGGGGCTTTTGACACCTCCCTGGGAAGGTGCACCGGGTCTGGCTGAGTCCCAGTCCCTGCTCCCTGATGTGCTCGGGGTGGAGAGAGCAGCACCCCCACCCCAGCCACTCCCCACTTCTTCCAACTGTTCCGTCTCCAGGAGAGCTCTGGGATGCTGCAGGGATGGGCTGGCACTGCCCTGGGCTGCCCAGTGACCCGGGCACAGCCACCACAGGTTTGTTCTGAGCAAGATCCCTTCAGGCACAGCAGCTTTCACTGCTGTGAGCTGCAGCCACCGAGGCAGAATTTCCTCAAAGTCCTGGTGCTTCCCCCGTGTCCCACTGCAAACCCAACTAAAGCCTCTACAAACATTTCCTGGAGACAGCCAAGGTGCTGCCAGCTGTAAGGACATGCAGAGGACAGCGAGGAATCCCAGCAAGGAGGAGCACACGGAGGTGGGGACTGAGGGCATGCCCTGCAGCTGCAGGCAGTTTCCAGGAGAGCAGGGAATGCGGTGTAGGAGGAAGAGAGCAATGGAAAGGGAGAAGCACCCCTAAAAATCCCCTGTCGTGCACCCTGTGGGAATCATTTCCTCAAGCTATGAGGTCTGAGTGCCCCACAGCTCATTTGGTAACGCCCTTAGGAGAGCCCATGGACTGCGAGGTTGGCAAAGAAAGCTTTAGCTCTGCCATCTAAAGCTGCTCTGGTTCTGGGGGGCACCTGGGGAAATGGAAAATCCCTCCATTCCTCACGGAAGGGGGGACTGTTACCCTGCCATGGCCTCAGAGTGCTGGAGTTAGGGGAGGTACCCAGGTTAATCCACACCATGGGGTCCCCAGGCCTCAGCAGTGCCTGACCCCAAAATCAAACCTGGGGCAGAAGGAGGCAGCCTAAGGCCAGCGTGGTCACCCAGGAGGAGTTAGAGCTGGTTTAATGCATGTTCCCTTCTAAACCCCAATACCCTGAGCCCAGCTCATCTGGCCTCCCCTTGGGGATAATTCTCCTGTTATGAGGGACCTCCAAACCCCGACACCAAAGGTTGTAAAGGAGATTTGACTGATACAGGGAGGCCATCTGCAGACACTGTGGGCCTTCCAGTATGTCCTCATCAAACTCACCATAGAAAGCATCTTCAGCCCTGCCTTGAAACTCTGTCCCTGCTTCTCCAAGGCTTTGCAAAGTGTGGGAGGCACCAGGATGGAACAATCCGTGTCCTTCCCTCACCTGGCTGATCCCTGCACACCCACACAGGAACGCAGGTCTCTGCAGTGGCTCTGCTCAGGAGAGGGGAGCTGCCACTAGGAAAACCCAGTATCCTCTCCCAGGTGGGCAAGGCTCCCTCCTGAGGGCAATCCTTGGGGAAAAGATCCCGTGTTTCTGAGACAAACAACTGGCACACCCCTGTCCTTACACCAAATGTGACAAGGGCACAGAGGATGCCTGGTGAAACACTGAGTGTGAGGTTTTCTGCCCCACAGGATATTTGGGGGCTGAGACTGGCTTTCCCTCCGTGCCTGCCCAGCCTCCAGAACTGGCTGAGCCTTGGGCTCCACATGCTCCTCGGATGCCACCATGGCTTTATCACACCAAGGTGAGGATTAAACCCAACCCAGATGTCTCTGCCTCCTCCTGCTCGATTTATCAACACCACCGAGCAAGCTAAGGAAGGACAGAGCTTCCCTGGATCCCCGGTATAATCCCATTGCCTTGCCTGGAGCCAAAATACGGGAGAGGAAAAGCTGAAGCAAATGTGAGAAGGAAAGAGTCCCTGAGGAGCAGCGTGGGATTTCTGGGACTTTCCTGGGATTTGGAGCCGCGTTGCTGGCAGTGGAAGGGAAGGACAGAGGCTGAGATGCTTGTGGGAGAAAATGCCTGTGCTGCACTCCCCCGTGCCAGGGGAGCTGGGTGACAGTGACTGGGTGACAGTGCCTCGGTGACAGTGCCTCGGTGACAGCTCCGCTCCCCAGCTCCATCCCCACCTGGATGGGGGAAGTCACTCCAAAACCTCCAGCACTTTCTCTTTTATCTGCCGTCCCATCCTCCCCAGGTTGTTTTTTGGCAGCGTGACTGTTCCAGAGCTGTTTTCTTGTTTATCTTCTTTGCCGGCTGCTTTCATCTCTGTGCCGGAGCTGCCGCGGTTGCAGGCGGGGAAGGGAAGTGCAGCTCCAGAAACTCCCGAAATCCGATTCCTCCCCAGCATCGTTCCCCTTTAGCCCCTTTTCCTGCCACCCCTCGTCGGCCTCTGATGACTTTGTGAGGAGTTTCTAAGGAGCCTGATGTGCTCAAAAGCTGATTCCTCCTCGTCAGGGGATTCAGTTGTGACCGTGAATCTTCATTAAAATGAGCCCAGCACTTTGGACCTAATTTTTCTTCTAAAATTAATGTAGCTACAAAAAGCTCCTAATAGGAGTTTGGGGGATTATTTCCGTGGAGCTGGATTCCTTCTTGCTTGAATAGGAATGGGTGGATCCCAAGTTTGTTCCAAGCTTTTTCCAGGTACAGGGCAGGCTGGATAGACAAAAACCAGACAGAATGGAAAGCAGGGAAACGTGAGGGGAAAATCAGGCTCAGGGATGGCAGGGCCTCACACAGGCAGGGCCAGATGTGATCAGCTTCTCCTGCAGCTTCCGAGCAGCTGCCTCAAAGGGCAGGACCAGAAACCAGAGCAGAACGGGGACATTTCACCAGCTTTTCATGGTTGGTTTCTTCTTTGCTGCCTGAGAGGATTCTGTGGTTTGTGTGGTTTTGTACAGTCTGAGGAGCTGGGATTCTCTTTCCCCATGGGAACATTTTGTTTCTTTCTCCCTGTCCCCATCCCTTCAGGCCTGTGGCAGTGGCTGTCACAGCTCTGTCCCTGTCTCCTGTTCCTCGCTCAGGGGCTGGGGGAGGAGGCTGCCAGGCCAGGAACAGATGTGAGTTGTGCCCAGCTTTGCAGACAAGGTGCCCACGTGTGCAGCAAAGGTGCCACCAGCACTCCTGGGAGAGGGGCAGGGACTCCACTGAGGTGTCCCCAGCGCTGGCCAGGCACTTCAGCAATGCACTCCCCTCAAATGGAGCCATCTGTAAATGGAAGGCAAAGAAACTCCTACAGCAGATGATAAATTCCTCAGTATTTATCCAGTTTTGCTCACGGAGAAGTCTTTAGAAAGTGCTTTTACCACTGCAATTCTGAAAAACACTAAATTTTCCTAATATCCAACCTAAATTTCCCCTTTTCCCATTTGAAGCCATTCCCCCTTGTCCTGTCACTCCATCCTCATAAACAGTCTCTCTCCATTTCTCTTTTCGGCTCCTTCCTGATACTAACAGAAAATCCAGCACAAGGGAAACCCTCCAAGTATTCCCTGCAAACTGTGACATCCCCTGGGGATCTAGGGAGACAGAAGGGAATGCAGAGGCCTCAGCTTGGGTTTCTCCTTTACTGGTCTCTCCTGTGCAATAGTTCCTCCAGGCCTGCCAGTTTGGGAAAGACATTGGGAACTGCTTTGGCTTCCTGCCCTTGTCCCTGCAAATTTGGGATTTCTGCAGGGTTCCTCAGCCCATGAAGGGCAGCACACACTTAAGTGTGACACCAGACTGGGTACCAGGGGTTAATTTCCTTCATCCTGCACGTGCACAGAAGGGAAAGCAGTGTGAGCTTTTCCTTTCCGTGTCATTACAGTCCCTGTTGTGGTTTCCATCCCCATCATGGCCCAGCCTGTCACTGACACTGGGCAGGCTTCTGTCCCAGCTCCCAGCCAGCCACCGCTCCACTGGTGTCCCAGAGAGCCATTTTTTCCCGGGATCTGGCACACCCAGCGGCGACTCTTCCATTCGGATTGCCCTGCAGCTCCAGGCACTCAGCAGCAGCCAGCCCGAGCCAGGGGGACCCGGCCCAGCCAGCAGAGGAGCAGATGGAAGGAGCCAGGTTGAACATCCACACCTTGCACGGTCATTACCCAGCCAGTGCTGGATGCAGGTGGCAACAGCAGAGAGATGAGAGCAATTAGCATGGGTTTGATGATGCCAGGCTGCCTCCAAGCCCAGCAATGTGACACTCAGAGAGCTCCCAGGCTGCAGCCCAACCATCCCTGTGTCCACATCCACCTCAGCCAGGCCACTCCGGACAACCCTGAGGTGATGTGAACGGGCATTTTCCTTCTCTCCAAACATCTCATGCATTGGCTCTGACTCTTTTATCTGGATGTGTTCATTTAGCAGCAGAAACCAGGCACTCGAGGCCGCACAGGAGTGCATTTGCAGCCTGCTAGAGCTTGGAAGATGTGTGATCCCAGACCCCATCTTCTCACAGCTCACCCAGGGCTGTCCCTCACCTCTGTGTGGGCAGCCCAAGGGATGTCGATGCCATCATACCCCTGGTGCTCCCAAGGGGCAGCTCTGACCTCTGCTCTGTGGGACAGGGACAGAACCCAAGGCTGGACCTGGGCTGGGGGAGGTTTAGGTCGGATATCAGGAAAGGTTCTTCCCCCAGAGGGTGCTGGGCACTTCCCAGGCTCCCCAGGGAATGGGCACGGCCCCGAGGCTGCCAGAGCTCCAGGAGCATTGGGACAGCGCTGCCAGGGATGCCCAGGGTGGGGTTGTTGGGGGGGTCTGTGCAGGGCCAGGGGCTGGGCTGGATGATCCCTGGGGGACCCTCCCAGCTCAGGAGATTCCTGCATTCCAAGTGCAGGGCTCACACCGAAGCATGATAAAGACACAGGAGTTTTCCAGGAGAGCTCCTGCCCGGTGCCAGCCCCTCCCTCAGCCCCCGTGCCAGGCTGGCAGATTAGTGCAGAAAGCAAATGAGTTCCTGAGGCATGACAGGGCTTTCAGAGAGAGTGACACATCCGCTCCCAGGATCCCTGAGTCCCTCTGTTTCCCTTTACAGGTGAATTTTACACCTTTTCTAAAATCCCCAGGGACGAGCCAGTTCTTCCCAGTCATTCATGGGCAGGGTGAATGACTGGGAAATGGGAGGATTCCAAAGTCCTTTGAACAGAGCTGAGAGCTCTCTGGAATCAGGATGTTTTTCAAGGCTGAGAGGGAGACCAAAGAAAGCTGAACCCCAGCCTGGCACAACTGAGCAGAGAGTGTGGGATGGGAGCACGGCAGGGCTGGGCACTCCTTGCTATGGGCAGGAACAATCGCAGATCCCGAGCAGGGGGCAGTGGGAGGAAGGGCTCTGGCGTGCCGGAGGCAGGCACTGCTCAGGCAGGGTGCCCCTGGCTTAATGGGAATTCTTTTCCTTAGATCTTTGTGCTGCTGCCAATTCGCTCGTCTGAGCAGACAAAGGAGCGCTTCAGGAGCGCGATTGCTGCTGCCTGCAGTCGGCACAGCGTTCCCGGAGCAGCCCGGGAGAGGAGGAGGGAGCATCCCAACGGGGCACGGAGCAGGTTCTGTCAAGACTTCTGGCCCTGTGGACACCAAAATTATTCAGAAAACTGGGTAATTACAGGAGGAATTATCATAAAATCACAGAATGGTTTGGGTTGGAAAGGAGCTTAAAAACCATCCAGTGCCACCCCTGCCATGGCAGGGATACCTCCCATTGTCCCAGGCTGCTCCGAGCCCCGTCCAACCTGGCCTTGGACACTGCCAGGGATCCAGGGGCAGCCACAGCTGCTCTGGGCACCTTCTGCCAGGGCCTCCTCACCCTCACAGGGAACAATTTCTTCCCAATATCCCATCCCTGCCTGCCCTCTGGCAGTGGGAAGCCACTCCCTGTGTCCTGTCCCTCGATCCCTTGTCCAAAGTCCCTCTCCAGCCTTCTTGCATGACCCATTCCAGGCACTGGAATCAGGTCTGAGAAGAAACAGGAATGGAAGGAAAGCTGCATTTGGGGTTTGCTCTGGGGGGAAGGTGCAGTCCAGGCTTACCAGCTTTGTACTTGGAATTCTCCTTCTCTCCCAGCACCTTGTGCAGGATGTGTGCCTGGAGAAAGGAGGACAAATCCCAGCCATGCAGCACCAGGGGGATGTGGTGGATTTGCAGGGGATGTTCACGTGGTTCAGGGGCATTTTGGCCACTTGCAAGTGGCTCTGCAGCTGTGACCACTCACCTTGTTGGTGAAGAAATCTCGTGGGCACCATTCAGGGCTGTGCCACGGCTGACACAATGAATTTGGGTTGCATATGGTCCTCTGAACCCACCTGGGTAGCTCTTAGAAGAGAGGGTTGAGGGAAAGAAACCTGATGGTGAGAAACCAGACCCTGTAATAACAAAAACCCCAAATGGAAGGGTGAAGGATTCCTGGACAGTGTGACCATCAGCAAAGAATTCAGCTCAGTGGTGAGGTAACCTAGGATCTCTTGGAAACAAAGAGTCCCAGCTTTGGTGTCAGGCAGAGCTGGTTAAACTGCCTCTGGCAGCACAGGAGCAGTCAGAACGTTGGATAAATCCCTGCTCTGCTCTGCTTGGTGCTCTGCAGGCACCATGCAGGCAGGAGGGACACCCTGGTTACCCAGCAGAGTCACTGCTGCTGCCCTGCCCAGGACACAGGGAACTCCCTGGGCCCTCTCTCACCATTTATCCAACATTTATAACTGGGTTTGTGCTGGAGACTCTCCCCTGCCTCAATCCCCTGCTGCAGCTGCCCCTGATGTGGGATAACCTGCACTGATTTATCCTGACAAGAGCCAGGACAGGCCAGAACCCTTTGGCACGGGGACATCTCATGGTGCCAGGCAACGTTGGCCCCTCACTGGAGGGATTCCTGCTCTGGAGCACTGGGGAACCCATGGGCACATCCCATGAGTGAGTGAAGTGGGGGACATCGAGTGACAGCCACAAATTCAGGGCTGGAGGGCCAGGAACCCCCACTGTGTAAAGGTTTTTCTTTGCAGAGCTGTGTGTGCATGGAATCCCGGAATTCCAAGCGCTCCTCACTCCAGCAGCTCCCTCCTTCCCACTGCACAGCCCTCCACAGGAGCTGCACCTCCCTGTTTCTCCGTGGAAGCAGAGAAGGAGGTGCTGGGACCACAGGCTGCTCTCGCTGTGCCTGGGAAACGATTAGCAAACATGCCTGGATCCGAAACTTCCCCATTCCATTTTTATTAATTCTCCCTTTGCAATAATCCTCAATATGCTTCGTTTACATTCAACAAGCAAGAGGGGAGCACTGCCTTAGTTAATTTAACTCCCACAAATTCCCATCTCTGCTGGGGAGAGATTGTGCTTCCTTGCAGATAAAGCAGCTTCTTCATATTTCAAAAGGTTAGAGATTAGATCTGCTTACTGCTATACTTTTATTAAAATTCCTATTTACATTTTTTTTTATGTTGGTACAATTACAGAAAAGGCAGAAAGAAAATGCTTGAGCCAGAGCAATCCCTGAAGGCTGGAATATCCCCTGGCCTGTACATCCATGGATGTGGCAGGGGAGAGCCCTGACTGCTGTTCCTGCAGATGGGCAGGAGGAGCTGCCTGTCCTCCTCCTCCTCCTCCTCCTGCTCCACGTGCTGAGGGCTCAGAAGTAGCACAAAACCTGACCCCAAACCTCACCACAAACCTGACTGAATCCCTCAGGCCTGTAGCAAGAGGGAGGCTGCACAAAAAGGCTCCAGGGTGACCTTATGGAAGCCTTTCAGTGCCTGAAGGGGCTCTAAGACAGCTGGAAGGGGTCTTTGGACAAGGGATGGAGGGTCAGGACACGGAATGGCTTCCCACTGCCAGAGGGCAGGGCTAGATGGGATATTGGGAAGGAATTGTTCCCTGGGAGGGTGGGGAGGCCCTGGCAGAAGGTGCCCAGAGAAGCTGTGGCTGCTCCTGGATCCCTGGAAGTGTCCAAAGCCAGGCTGGACAGGGCTTGGAGCAGCCTGGGACAGTGGGAGGTGTCCCTGCCCATGGCAGGGGGGGCACTGGCTGGGCTTTAAGGTCCCTCCCAACCCAAACCAGTCTGAGATTCTGAGATTTGATGACTGAAAACTGCAGCAGCTTCAAGTCCCTGCTCCAGGGGCTGCATCCTTGGTCACCCCTCAGGGCCCTGGGCAGTGCCCCCAGGCCAGAACACACTGTCCAGGCAGAGGGAATGCAGGGCTGGCTCCAGAGCTGGCCATGGATGGGGATTCACTCCCTGGGCTGGAGGAGGAAGCCTTTAAAAATGCAGAAAGCTCAGTGAGGCAGCAGCTGCTGCTGGCCCAGGGGTCCTGCAGAGCCTGGGGGCTGCAGGGTCCTGGTGTGCTCTCCATGGCTTCACTCGAGGTGACACCCACAGACCCCAATATCAGCTGGTTGGTGGTGTCTTGGGGCCGTGGAGGTGCTGCTTTCAGGCTCTTGGATCCTTGGGGGTGGCTGTGGGGTGACTGGAAGCCGGTGGCTTCCCTGGCTCCTCACGGCTGTTCCTCTCAGCCAGGTGTCACCAGCCTCAGGCTGACAGACACTCTGCAGGGACAGCACTTGGGACAAGTGGCTTGTCCTCCCCACTGGCTTCCCCTGGGGTGTTACCCAGAGCTCTGCCTCTCCCCATGGCCTTTTGGCAGCACCCAGGCAGTGGCACAGAGGGAATTTGCCTTTGGAGCTGTTTGTCCATTCCCTGTCTCCCCAGATGAAACAGCTGAAATGTCCTGAGCTGCATGAAAATCATGAAATATCCTGAGCTGGATGGATCCCACCGGGATCCAGGGAAGTGTGGCTGGATTTCATCTTGGTGAACATGAGGATGGGCCACAGCTCCACAGCCTCCATCCTATAATTCCCCTTTGACCTCCACAGCAGCGTTCCGAGGGAAAGCTCCCACAGAGGGATCAGTGCAGATCATTTTGTGCCTCATCAGATGTGCTCTGGGAAGGACAGGAACGTCAGAGGACTCTGCTTGGGACGCTGCCACTGCACCGAGGACAGGAGGAAAGAACAACACGTTTAATTGGCTCTGGGGGAGATATTTAGGTCGGCAGATCTGTAATTACCTGTGCTGGAGGCTGGCCAGGACTCCGGGTTTGACACCCCTGCTTGGATGAATCTCGTGGAACTTGAGCAGGAAATCACAAAAGAAGCCCCCGCTCTCCTCTGTGGGGTTTCAGAGACATTTCCTACAATTTGGCTCCTCAGAAAAAGGGTCAAGATTTCTCCTGGTTTTCATCAACAACAAAGAAGTCCTTTGCTGTCTGTGAGGGAAGGTTCTGAGTTCTCGGGAGCAGCACAAGCCTCCCAAGGCATTTTGATGTTTCCTAAACAAAGTGGGAGGAGGTGGATCTGCGGGAGCGGTGCCTGTCTCACCAGTGTCACCCCACCCAGCATCGCAGATTTCTCCCAGAGAAACTCCTCTGGGCGTGGAGAGGGGAGAAAATGAGGTTGGAACTGCAGCTGTGTGGAAGCTTCTGCAAACCAGGAATGCTGGGTGGGAGTCAGAGGAGCTTTGTTGAGTCTTTAGGATTGAAAATCGAGGGTGGTGACAGCCAAAAATCATGGGAAAGGTTCAGATTAGAAATGGAGAAGGTTTAGAGTGGATGTTGGGAAGGAGTTGGTCCCTGTGAGGGTGGGGAGGCCCTGGCACAGAGAAGCTGTGGCTGCCCCATCCCTGGAAGTGTCCACAGCCAGGCTGGGATGGAGGAAGTTGTCCCTGCCCAGGGTAAGGGGTGGGATGGGATGAGATGAGGCTCCAGCTGATGTTCTGGAAGGGTTCTACTGCCAGTGAGGAGTGAGATACCACCTCTGACTGTCCAACAGCAGCTCAGGTTCCTCCCCACTCTCTTAACCACCAGGACCAAGGGAGTCTGTCAGGAGAAAAGTGGGTGCATGGCACGGACATAGCCCGAGGTGGGCTGAGGTTTGCTCTGTGGTGAGATGCCGGCAGGGAAACAAAACCACCCGAGCATGGCAGGCTCCAAACAGGAGCACGTACTGAGCGCTGCCTTGGTGGGGAACTCACTGCCACGAGAAATGCAGCCAGGTTTAAAAGGCTGCCAGACAAATCCACCCTGGATGACACCCCCAGGGCTGTTAGGCGCTGATGCAGCTCCTGTCTGAGGAGATCTCTGAGGCTCAGCCTGCCTGGAGCCTGCAGGCACGCGAGGAGCTGTGGGTTTCTCTCCTTCTTCTCTCTCCCTAAGAACTGCAGCTGGATTATGTCGAAAACTCGCAGGATTTTGTTGGGCCCGGGGCTCTCCAACATGCCAGTCCCGCCCAGTGCCAGGGGATTTTGTGCTCAAGAGGCAGGCGAGGCACATCCAGGGGTCTGCAGGCTCCCTGCAGCGTGTCCTGTCCTCCTGTGACATGAAGGGACATTTGAAAGGGGCAGGAACCCCCTGAGAGCCATGTTGGGACCCCTTTTCCCAGAGAGCTGGAGATCTTCCCCCTGGAGACCTTCACCCAGGGGTGCCCAGGCCTTTTTGCCCCGCTCTGGGCTCAGCTCAGGGGCTCTGGGTTCAGTCCCTGTGCCCTGCTGGCCCTGCCCTCCCTCTCTGAGCAGCGTTAACCCACAGCCAGGCTTACAGGTAGCAAGCACCACTTTCATTAAGTTATTTGGAGGAGGATTTCTTTGGACTGGGAGCTCTCCTTAGTGAGAGCAGACAGGGGCTGGGGAGAAGAGCCCATGAGACAAACCCTGGCCCTGGGCCAGGTGAGCTCAGCTTTGCCCCTCAGGTGTCAGAGCCAGACAATTCCAGGCCGGACAAACCCCAGGACAGAGCAGCTAAAAGGCTCTTTCATCTCCAGGCCTGACCATTTGTTTCCACTCTGTCACCTGCAGGAATAAAAGCTTTGACCTCTGCTGACAGATCCTTTTTCAGGGAAAACAGCAAAACTCCTGGGCCGAAGGGGGACGTGCCGTGCTGAGGGACACTGCCCACTCCTCGAGTCTGCAGCAAGCAGAGCGAAACTGTTGGTAAATGTTATAAAACACAAAAGCTATTGGAGTAAATCTGAGCTGTGATGGAGTGATCAACTGCGGGATGAGTTCCAGGGACAAAGTGCCATCAGCACAGGCAATGTGTTCCTGCTCTTCTCGGAAGAGCAAGCACGAAGCTCCCTTCCCATCCCCGAAAATAACCAGCTGGATTTTTCAGGATGCACAAGCAATGGGTCTTTTCTAGCTTTACTAACCCCAGGATAATGATGGTCTCTTGATTTTCATTTTTCTCCGGCAAAACAAACAAAATTATACACGTTTAAAGTCCTCCCTTAAACTCCCAGGCCGCTCTTTCTCCTCCACCCTTTTCCCACCAGCCCCAGCCTCGCTCTCTGCCCTCCTGCCTTTATTTTCCTATTTATGTTTTGAGGAGATGCATTAAATTTTCAGGGATTCTCCGGGGCGCAGCAGAGGTGGTAATTTGATTTATGAAATCCATTAGGCGGCAGTTGCGTGCCAGCAGCTCGTCCCCAGCGCTGTGTCACAGCTGCTGCCCCTCTGGGCTGCAGGGACACATGGAGAGGGGCAGTTGTGTGGGAGCACATCCACCCTGCTGCTGCTGCTGCTGCCCAGTTCCTGCTGCATTTCCAGCAAAGATCCCACTTCCAGCTCCGCTGCTGGATCCCAGACAGGTTTGGGTGGGGGGAAAGAGCACAGGGGGACAGTGCTGAGGGACAGAGCCCTCTTTTCCTGCTGGGAGATGTCTCTGCTCTGCTTTCAGCACAGGGTCCTGCTGGGGAAGCCTCCCCAGGGGTGTTGTCCACACGTGGCTGCTGCTGCTGCTGGACAAGGCCGAGGTCACAGCGAGCCACCTCAGCAGGGCAAAATTCAGCTCAGGAAAAACCAGATGTGGCACTGAGGACCCTCCAGCCCATGCCCAGAGGCAGCCCTGGGTCTCCCACAAATATCTCCTGGATGTGGCAATCCAGGAGCTCCAAATGCTGCCACCAGCAGCTGCTCCCTGCTCGCAGAAGAAAGGAGTGTCCTGGGGACAGGCTGGGAAGCAGCAGCACTCCCCAGTGACACCAGAATGCTGCTGGAACAACCCGAGCACGGCAGGCTGAGAGCTGGGAAACACCTGCAGGGACCTGGAGACACAGTTTGGTATCTCCAGCTCTGGTTGAGCACAGCACAAGACATCTTCATCTTGCAAGAACTGTGTCCAGCCTGTGCATCCTGAGAGGCTGGGACAGCTGGGAATGTTCAGCCTGGAGAGGAGAAGATTGTGTGGAGACCTCAGAACACCTTCTGGGATCTGAAGGGGCTGCAGGGAAATGGGAGAGGGACCTTATCAGGAACTGTGGTGACAGGACAAGGAGGGGTGGGCTCAGACTGAAAGAGAGGATATTTTAGGTTGGGATATTGGGTAGGAATTGTTCCCTGTGAGGGTGGTGAGCCCCTGGCACAGGGTGCCCAGAGCAGCTGTGGCTGCCCCTGGATCCCTGGCAGTGTCCAAGGCCAGGTTGGACAGGGCTTGGAGCAGCCTGGGACAGTGGAAGGGGTCCCTGCCCATGGCAGGGGGTGGAACTAAATTAGTTTTAAGGTCCCTTCCAGCACAAACTATTCTGGAATTCTGTGCTCCCCACCCACCCAGGGGAGGGTATGCTGTGAGCACAGCTCTGAGCAAGGGAGAGCCAGGGCTGGGGGGGGGACAGGTGACTTGTGTCCCTCTCTTCTGCTCTTTTCAGTGCAGAGCCAAAGTCCTGGTGGTAACTCAGGAGTCTCTGCCTCATGGAATTTCCCTCTCCCTGGGTTAGTGATGTCCTGCAGAGCTCCTGGCTCCCAGTCAGGTCGGCTTTGAGCCTCTCAGTGCCACCAGGCACTCACAGGCTCCTCGTTCTTGGGGGCCGGCGTGTCCCAGTCAGTGCCACCCCTCAGCTGGATGCAGGGGTTGTGCCCAGTGCTATGTAGGACGGTCACTGGGTTTGTTAAAGCACGGCAGAGTGTCGCAGGGAAGGTTCCCTCGTGCCCAGGGACAGCGAGGGGGACAAGGCAGGGTCCCCAGCAGCTCCCCACATCCCCCGCCCCCATTGTCAGGCCTCGATATTCAGCCATTAATTCGTCCTTGCCGTTATTATTTACTTATCAGCTCGTTATTAGTCACACACAGCCGCGTCCCCTCGACACTGGCTTTGTTCTTGGGTGAGATTAGATCAGCCTGGTTGTTCCCTTGTTTACAGATGTGCTGTAATCCCAACCGTCTCCCTTCAGCGTTTAATGAAGGTATTTACTCTAAATTGTTTGCTGGGATTTTCTCCTACAGTTGAGGGATAAGAAGGGTTTGGAGCAGGGTTATTTCATTCCAATGGTTTCTATTAATTGATATTTTAGATCAAATGGAGGAGACTGAATTGGCTTAAGTGTTTGTTACCTCTGAGTCAGTGGCTTTTCTTGGAGGAGCGAAGCTGATGAATTTTGTGTTCAAACAACAAATTATTTGAGTTCAAATAACAAATCCTCAGTGCAGCCACAACAACGAGCACTAGGGAGGTGGGAATGAGCCACTACACCCCTGCCATGGCCTGGAGATGGCAATGAGCCATCGCACCTTGTAATAATCCACCCAGGATGTCATTCCCAGCGCTGGGAAACATTTGGAAAAGTTGCTGCCACCACAAAGCTCGGCTGCCAACAGCCAGTGTGGCTTCCCCAGCATGACCTGGGGACAGCAGCTCCCCACTCGTGGGGACACCCAGCCCCTGGTGGGAGGGGTGGTGGCTGTCCCTGCTCAGGGGAAGGTGCCCCAGCTCCCCAGCAGCCCTGTCCCTGAGGGACACCCCTGGGAGCAGCCCCAGCCCTGTGGGGGACACCAGCTCTCAGCAGCTGTGACAGGGTTGCTGTCCCCAGGTGATGATGCTGTGTCACAGCCCAGGACTCCTCGGCAGCTCCTGGGAAACAGAACAGAAGCTGAGAAAAGGATCAGTGAGAAAAGGATCAACCCCTGGTTCTCTGGGCTGCAAAGCAAAGCCACACCACTCCCCCAGGGCACAGCATCCCAATGGGATTGTCATCCCCCCTCCCTGCACCCTGCAGCTCGTGGCTTCCCCAGCTCCGGACACCTCCAGACAGGTGTCACCACAGGCTTGGAACAAGGAGTGGATCCAGCCAAATGCCAAAACCATTCCCAGGCCAGCACCGAGCCAAGAGCAGGATTCCATGTGCTGCTGAGTAAATGCCTGTGCTAAGAATAGCTCCTTCCAGCCTTGCTGCTCACCCACCTTATCCTGCTCCAATTACCTGCCTTAATTTACTCCAGCTGTTCCTCCAGAGCTCCATGATCTATTTTCTACCCCCTCCTGGTTCCTGCTTGATTTCCCTGTATATTTTAACATTCCCCATTCGTTTCTGTCTGGAAGTGCCTCTCCTGACAGGAAGGCTGCCTCCAGCGCTGCTGTATTCCCGGTCCTTCCCTTTCCCATCCGCTCTCAGCAGGCTCTGCAGCACATCCAGCTGCCAGCAGCACGCTGGATCCCTGCGGAATGCATTCATCCCAGGAAGCACTTGTTCCTGAATGAAACTTATTGTCCTGACCCATTCCCGTCTCTCTCAGCAGACAGGTTTGAGGAGGAAAATCGCAGTCTGAATTCCTGATGCTCCACTGGAAACCTGGCTCAGCCATGATTTCCCAAATAAGGGAAATTTCTCCTCTCCCAGTCCAGTGTGGGTGGGAATCCTTGATCCCAAAGCAGGGCCATGGCACTGTAGCTGTCACTCGGAGGGGCAGGGCCAGCCCATGGTGCTGTTCCCTAATTTTGTATTTTGAGAGGGGAAAAAATGGTGTCAGGGACAGATTTTGGTACAGCCAGAGCTGCAAAGCTGCTCAGCTCCATGGATGATTCCCAGCATGGATCTGATCTTCCTTCCCTCTCCACAAGCCTTTTACTGCCAGGCCCGGGAGCAGGAGGAAGTGAAACAATCCAGATTCCAGATGGGAGAGGCTGAGAGCAAGGTGGGAGCAGGATGCCCGGGAGCAGGAGGAAGTGAAACAATCCAGATTCCAGATGGGAGAGGCTGAGAGCAAGGTGGGAGCAGGATGAGGGATGGGGTTAGGTGGGAGCAGGTGGGATTGGGTGGGAGCAGATGGGAGCAGGTGGGAGTGGATGGGAGCAAGTGGAAGCAGATGGGAACATACGAGAGCGGGATGGGATCAGGAGAAACTGGGTGGGAGTGGGAGGGATTGGGAGGGAGCAGGTGGCAGCAGGTTGGGAGTGGGTGTGATTGGGTGAGATGGGAACGGGGTTGCTTGGGATGAGGGTGGGATGGGATCNGATTGGGGTGAGACTGGGTGGGATGGGAATGGGATTGGGTGGGATCAGGGTGATGGGTTGGGATCAGGGATGGGATCAGGGATGGATCAGGGGTGATGGGCTAGGATCAGGGATGGGACCGGCAGTCCCGGAGCAGCGCCCGGAGGCGGCGGCCAGCACCGCTAGGGGGCAGTAACGCACCGCCCGCGGCATCGAACGGGACCGAGCGGGACCGAACGGGACAGAATGGAACCGACCCGCACTGGCCGGCACCGACCGGCACTGACCGGCACTGACCAGCAGTGACCGGCACGGCCCGGCCCGGCCCCACCACTCCTGTCCCCGCCCCGTTTGGAGCATCCCGCTCCCGCCTCCGCCGAGCTCCGCAGGGACCGCGCCGGGACCGCGCCGGCACCGGCTCGGGGACCCCCGGGCTCGGGACAGGAGCACGCTCAGCTCTGCCCTGGAGCCTCCGCAGAGAGGGCGGGACCCTCCCAGCGCACCCCGAATGCTGCTGGGGACCGCGGATGTGCCGTGGGCAGCCACTGCCACCTTCTTCCCACTGTCCTTTGGAGTGACAACCCCCCGGTGCTCTCCTCTGAACCACTCCCGATGGTGCACCCGAGCAGGAAATGCTGTCCCTGATGCCAGGAGATGTGTCAAGGACTTCATTTCCCTGCCCTGTAGTGGTTTTGCTCACAAGTCCCACTGGTATCCAAAGCTGGCAGAGACAGCGGGACCTGCTCCTCTAAATGGGATTTTTAAGCCAGTTTGAGGGTATTGAACCCAATTCCCCCACCTTCCTGCACCCTAGAGCGTGTTCCATCCCAGGGTACCTGGGTAAGGCTCTGCAGCCTCCACTGCAGATCCAGAAATATTCATTCCTCTAAAGGCATCTGCTCCACCCCACAGCTCAACTCCCTGGGTGATGCAACAGCTCTTCCTCTACAAGGAGTGTCTGAGCTCACGTTCTTCCAAAGGGCAGAGAAATGGGGATTTTCTGATGGAAACTTGGTTATTTGGGACAATCCTATCCAACTCTGCACGCTGGAGACATCGCTTGCTGCAAAATTGGCAGCTCCCTGTCAAGCAGCCAAGGGATTACTGCTTCCCTTCCTGCTAAAGCTCCCCGGTGTTTGCTCCCTCTCCATCCCTCCTATCTGGAGCTTCACATGCTCCGTGCCTTTCATCTCCTGGTGTTCCAGGTGCCTTGGAGCCTCTCCAGGCTCAGCAGGATGGCAGGATGATGTTGGGCATTGCTCCCACCTCGGCAGGGGTTTCCTTGTCAGCTTTGGACAGCCTGTCCCACTGCGCCCACACAGGGAAACGCATCCCTAGCCTGGTAGGTGACTGTTATCCTTAGGAATCCCCATTTTCCCTCAGCGAGCAGCTGGATAATGTGGGTTTCCATGCTGTTCTTCTGCTGATGCTGTGGGAGATGCCCAGGAAGGCACAGCCACAGCAGCAGGTGGAGGGAGCTCAGGGTGGCCTCGTGCCCTGCAGGGGAGGACCAGGGGACCGAGGGCTCCCTCCTGGTGCCCTCAGCTGGGATGGGCTCTGTGTGTGCATTACAAGGAGCTGAAGCCTGCACAGCTTCGGGAGCAGCAGAGGAATCCCAGCCTGGAATCCCAGCCTGAGCTGATCCAGCCTCCGGTCAATATTGGAGTTTCACTCACCAGGTATTTTAAAACCCCACACTCCAAATATTCACTTCTCAAACCTTAAAGACTTGGAAATGACATGAAAATACACTTCCCTGGGAAAAGGAACCACGAGAAAGGTCACTTGTGTTTAACAGGCACCAGTCACTGTTTTGTTTAACTCTTAAAGGATCATTTGAGAACACACAGGAGGAACCTGGATTTGCAAGAGCTTGTTTGCTAACACAGAGGATTTACTCTGAATTCCACCAGCTGCACAGACTTTAACCTGTTCCTGGCTGGGTTGTGGTTGTCCAGGCTTCGCCAAAGGCTCTACACAGAGATTCACTCATTTTCCCTGACTTTTCCAGGCACTGAGCACCATGGTGGGTAGGAATTCTCACTGCTGGAGGGCAGAGAAGGACAGATCTTGTTTCTGGAAGGATTCCATAACCTTTGCTTGTGTCTCACTGGGATTAAAAAGTGTCAATTTAACAATAATCCATGGAGAAAATACTCTTTTTAAACTCCCAGCTTTCCTGGAGTTTTCCTTTTTTGCTCCTTTGGGTGCAGTGCCCGTAAGAGGATGCCTCCTGTCACTCCAGGCCCTGAGGGTGTTCAGGGAGAGCAGAGTCACCATTCAAAGGGCCCCGCCCTCCTCTGGTGCTGTCACATCTGCCAGCCCCGTGCCCATGTGCCAGCCTGCCCTGGGCACTGTCACTCATGGGTGACTGAGTCCCTCCCCGAGCAGGCAGGCAGAGCGTTTCCATGTCACCAGCTGCACTCCCAGCAAACAGAGAGCGATTTCATGCCTTGTCTCAGCTCTGGCCACGCACGGATGTGAGGGACACTTCAGTGCTCATCCTCCTCCTGGTCTCGCGTTCTCAAGCCACTCTCCTGCTGAAACTCCAGAGTTTGGAGTTTGCCCAGGGCAGCTGCAGGGGCTGTGGCTCTGGGGTGCTGTGCCAGCAGTGTCACCCTGCTGTCCCTTGGCTGCAGCCCTGTGTCCTCAGCAGTCCCGATATCCTGGCAGGAGCTGGATGAAAACACAGGTTCCAACACAGCCTCCCGCCCCTCCTCCGTGCTCCACCTGGAGCTGGTGCTTTGTGCCAGCTTTTAGCTCCTTTGTCGTTCTTAGAAAAGCCTTTGAGAAGCAGCAATCAGCTGCCCTGGAGAATCAGAAATGGGCTGGGCCAGGCAAGGCAATTCCTGTTGGGATTCTGGGTTATAAATGGGAGCTCTCTCCACCGATTAGCAAAGCACAATGGATGAAGAAATATCATTTCCCTTCCACTTTTCATTTCAGAGGCAGAATTCCTATTAGCGAGCAAGGACCAGCCCCTGGGCAGGACTGGGTGACAAACGCTCCATGCAGAGGTCCTAGCAGCATGGCCAGCCCTCCTCCCTCCCCTCCTGGGATGTTTGGGATGCTGCAGGCTGAGTGCTCTGGGGCACTGGGGGCTGCCCAGCTCCACAGACACACAGGAGGTGACAGCCCAGCCTCCTTCATGGGTCACAGTCTCTGGACAGATCCAAAATGCCCCCACCAAGAAAGGTACCTCTGGGATTTCCTCACCCTCTCCTCCATCACCTCTGGCACGAGGTGGCCCCAAGGTCCCACCTGTAGATCCTGTTCAGGAGGAACTTCACCCTTTGATGTCCTTGCAAAGGTGCAGCCCCTTCCCCTCTAAGCTCAGTGGCCTGGCCACCTGAGCTCCTGTACTTCCAAACAGTCACCCCCTGGGACAGGAGTGTCCCCCTTTCACACAGGAGGTGACACAGGAGGTGGCCAGGCTGGCCCGGCACCACCAGCTGGGGAGGCCCATGGGGGACCAAAATCAGCCATGGACAGGCCCAGGACAGCCCTCCATGGCTCAGGGGGAACATCTGGGAGTCTTCCTTTCCTTAAATGTGGAGCTTGGCCAGCCCTGCCCACTGTGGCTTTCTGCCCTCTGCCCCTGGACTCTGGCCTGGCTCCCCAAAAACAGGGCTTTGCCCCCATGGGATCAGCACAAGGCAAGGGGACAGTGCTGGTGACAAAGCTGCTCAGTGGATCCAGGGCTCAGGGTCTGGAAAATCTCCTGGGGAGCTGGGATTTGTCCTCCATCCACGGCAAAGCGTCACCAGGGCTGGCCCACACCCACAGAGCCCTCTGGACTGGAAGTGCCAATATTATAAGGGACACCAGTAAGACTGGGAATTTCAGGGCTGTCAGTGCTTCCCATTGCACAGCCCTGCCCTCAGCTCCCTCCTCCTCTGCCAGACTTGGATCTTTGGGCTGAAATTTTCCACATCAGGGTTCTGGCAGAGGCTGAACTGTTCTGCTGTGTTTCATCCACACAACTCTGCTATTTCTGAGCCCAAGCTGGAGACAATAGGCCTCGTTTTGATAATACAAGGAACACTGGAGACTCATTCTTTGAATAATTCCAGCTCTTCTGTGCTTTGGAGCAGGGGCTGGAAATTTCACAGAAAGCTGAAATATCTTTCTTTCATTTTTTTTCTGTGAGAGAAAAGCGTTGACTGGAGTGTTCTCCAAGGAGCTGCTGGTTTGTAGCTGGACCTCCTCTGCCTGAAGGCAACCAGACACACCTCTGGTAGTGCCCAGAATATTCCCTTCCTACTCCTCCCTGCATTTGTGCAGCACAGCATTCCTGCCATGGATGCAGGGCCCAGAGTTGGATTTGATGATCCCTGTGGGTTTTTCCAGCTCCAGCAGCAGATTGTGTGGTTCTTTTCCGTTCTCTGAATTGGATCCCTGCTGCTCAGGCGTGCAGGAGCCCAAAAGGAAGGAGTAAATCCTAAACCGGGTGGGGAGGAGAGCAGATTTGGGGGGTTTTAACCAAAACTGATAATCCAGGGAGTGAGGGCAGCGGGAAACAGGGAATTTCCAGCTCCAGCTCCTTTGCTGAGGGAGATGAGGGGCAGGATGAGGTGACAGAGTCAGGAGGAGCCCACAGTTTGCACTGACAGCTTGGGAGAGGCCTTTTGGCCAGACGGAGCCAGTGGGATGGAGCAGGAGGGAGGTGGGAAATCCAGTGGATCCAGAAGTGCTGTGCTGGCCTGGATTTACAGCACTTGGATCCATCTCTGGCCCTTCCCCAGGGGCTGGGGAGCATCCTGGGCTGTGCTGTGGGGCTGCTTGGGGCTCAGAGGGACAGGCCAGGGACTCCAGGGACAGGCCAGGGACAGGCCAGGAACTCCAGGGGACACCAGGGACACCAGGGACAGGCCAGGGACTCCAGGGACACCAGGGACTCCAGGGACACCAGGGACTCCAGGGACTCCCGGGGACACCAGGGAC
>VZRV01003640.1:267693-284575 GCA_013398115.1 Falcunculus frontatus | reverse complement strand
ACTCCAGGGGACACCAGGGACACCAGGGACAGGCCAGGGACTCCAGGGACACCAGGGGTGCCAGGGCTTTGCAGGACGTCTCTGAAGGGGGGATGGAGTTAAGGCAGCTCTGCCTCCACAGAAGGAGTGAACTTCCCGAGGCCTGTGGAAGTGTGGGAAACACAGCTGGGTCTGCAGTGACCAATGGTGTCCAGTGCCTGGTAAAGGCATGGGAAGGAGGTGAGATTAATCTGGGATATCTGGGAGGAAATGCTCCCACATCCCTGGATTTCACACCTGTGGGGTGAATGCCTGGCCCTCTGCAGGGGCAGCTGCCACCTCAAGCACAGGAGATCCCACCACATCCCACACCTCAGACTCTCTCGTTCCTTGGAAAACAGTCCCTGATCCCAGCACCCCCAGCCAGGGCTGAGATCCCATGCTGCAAACAGCATTTCCCTGTCCCCACACTGGGCTGACAGGTGTCACCCTCCCTGTCCTGTCACTGTCCCTCAGCACTGGCAAACGATGGAGCAGCTTCTTCCCTCCCCATTCCTGGGATGAGGCTTTCTCCCTGCAGGACAGGTCTTTAGCTAAAGGTTGCTGGAAATGCCTGTTTATTTTCGTTAGTGGTGCCAGCCCCACTGCCCTTAATCCCTGGAGAGTGGCTTTTATTGCTTCATGATAAGGCCTGTCAAAACTGTGCCAACAAGAAAAGAAAAATTGGATTTTCAGCTGCATTTTTTTAACAGATACTGTCAGGTTTCTAAGGAAAATAAAAAAAAAAAAGCCCAACCCAGAGAAAACTCAAAGAAGCTTTCTTGTTACTGAGCATAACAAAAATACATCTGAGCTATATAAAAATACATGGCTGGATTCCAGCTGAACTGTCAGATCCTAAAGGTCCATGATTTCCACTGGGGTGGGGATTAAAAATCGAGCCTACTCATCCCACACCTCTGTGATGAGCAAACACCACCTGGAGGGAGGGATTTGGGGTGGAAAATGGCAGAAATCCTAAAGGCTGATCATAGCAGAAGTGTGTGTGAGTGTGTGGAGGGGATAAAGGAGGAGGGAGCAGCGTGAGGGGAAGGGAGAGTGGGGAGGGGAGGGAATTTGGGTGGGAATGGTCACCCCCAGAGCTGAGAAGGCAAACAGGACCCCTCACCCTGCCCATCTGCTGGAGGTGGGCACAGTGAGAGCTCTCTGTCCTCACACAGGGGACTGTCCCCAACCCCAGAACTGGCAGGGCTGTGGGCAGGGCTGCTCCTGCCTCTCCCCTCTCCTGGTGCAGAGGCAGGATTTGAAGGAACCTGCTGCTTTGATGTCCTCAGGAAAGGGAGCCCCACACCCAGCCAGGACATGGGACCAGGAGTGCCACCAGGCCACCCTGGAGTGCCACAGGTGCTGGCACCTGCACACGGACAGGCTCTGCCTGTGCCGGAGGGCTCTGTCCCTCTGTGCTCGAGGCACGGTCTGGGAGGTGACACCTGGAGCAGAGGACACCCCATTCCACAGGAGCGGGGCCTGTGCCACATCCCACTGTTAGATCGGCCCCAAAGGGCAGGAAACAGCCCAGGGCGGGGCTGGGGCTCTCTGCTTTCACCCCACAAACTCTGAAACTCTGGAGAACCCAGTGGGGCTCTCAGACCCTTGGAGCCTACCCAGGTCAACCTTGTGCCTTGTGTGGGACCAAAGCAGAGGGGAGGTGACACCAGGGACCTGTGCAGAGCTTGGTGTGCCTGGAGAAGTTTGTCCCACTCTCCTGGCAAAGCCAAGGCCAACGAGGCTTCTCCCAGGGCCATTCTGCTCCAGGAAGGGTCGTCCTTGAATGTTATCATTCACCCGCTGGCAGGGCTGGGAGCTTTGTTTATTGAAAATAAAAACACTCGCACCGCTTAAAACGCCATGCAAAGGTGAGGCTGGGGACGAGCAGAGCGCTTCGCCTCTCCTTGATGAATTACCTTTCAGCAGCACCTCTCTCCTGCAGCAAGCGCTCAATACCAGAGGTGCTGCGGCGCTCTCATTAAGAGAAAGAGAAAGAGGAGAGGCTTTCAGAGCACCACAGAGCATCCAGCTCTCGGGGCTTCACTTCCTGGGCTCCTCTGACACAAATTATTAAAACCATTTTTCACCCAAGCCATGGCTTAGGCGACCTTCAGAGCCCCGGCTGCGAACAAAACCTGAGACACGCTTGGCAAAAGAAGCAAAAGGGAGGGGGGGGTGGAAGGGAAATTAGAAACGTGGAAATGTAATAACTTTCCATTATGCAAATTTGATTTAATCAGAGATGAAGTTGAAGTGCAATAAAAAACATACTTTCATTAAGTTTATGACTTTCTGACTCCATAATCCCTCAGAAATGTCAATTATAATGTTACCATAGTGATCCATGGCTACAACAAACCAGGGATCAGTTTTCCCACCAGGAAGGGCACACTGAAGATGGGCCAGGACTTGGTTTTTCAGCTCTTTAAACTGGTGAGAGCTTGCCCTCAAATGGCAAATGTTTTTTTCAGCTTGGATGAGTCTTAAAAGTTAAGCCCAGCTCAAATCATCGGAGGGCCTGACGGGATCACCCTTCTGGCCATGGTGGAAGTACCAGGCATGGATTTCAGTTCCTGCTGCTCTGGGTCTGTTGTGGTTGTTCAGTCCCTGAAAGGAGCAGCCCAGGAGGGGCCTTTC
Organism: Falcunculus frontatus; assembly: GCA_013398115.1. NCBI lineage: Eukaryota > Metazoa > Chordata > Aves > Passeriformes > Falcunculus > Falcunculus frontatus. Next base: position 281,911 of record VZRV01003640.1, on the reverse strand, counting down.
CCCACGTATGGGCAGAGCAGGGGGTGGTGAAGCTGCATCCTTGGCTTCCAGGACCTGGAAGGGGCTACAGGGAAGCTGGAGAGGGACCTTTCATCAGGAACTGGAGTGACAGGACACCGGGAATGGCTTCAAACTGAAAGAAGGGAAATTGAGGTTGGATATTAGGGAGAAATCCTTCCCTGTGAGGGTGGGGAGGCCCTGGCACAGGGTGCCCAGAGAAGCTGTGGCTGCCCCTGGATCCCTGGCAGTGCCCAAGGCCAGGCTGGACGGGGCTTGGAGCAGCCTGGGACAGTGGGAGTTGTCCCTGCCATGGCAGGGGTGGCACTGGGTGCACTTTAAAGTCTCTTCCAAGCCAAACCATTCTGGGATTCTCCAAGTGCTGCCCCTGTGACAGGAACTTGCTCTCTCATCGCTGCTGGGCCCCTGGGGTTGGGTGAAGGCTGCGTTTCCCCAGCCTTTGCACAGGCTGTGATTTTCTGCAGACACAGGGAGCGGGGCATTGTCTGCAGGATTAGGGTCTTGATATTTCTAATCATACCCTGCCTCATCCTCTCGGAGTGCTCAGAGCCCCATTCAGTGGCATTCAGTGGCTTCTCTGGGTGCTATTTCAGATGCAGAATAATTAGCAACACACAGGAAAAGCAACAAAGCCGTGAATGGTATTTAGTGACAATTATCCCACCGAACCATTCCTTACCATTATAAATGGAGCTTATTAGCACGAAATTGTTTCCATAGGAAGCAGCATCAGCAATAAAAAGAATGGCTGCAGGCGGGCTCTGCAGCACGGGAGGCAGCACAAAGGAGGTGCCATCTCCTCCTGGCTGCAGGGCATGTGCAGGGACAAACCCGCACGGCGTGGGGAGCATCAGCTTGGCACTGCCACCCCTTGCCCCACGCCTGGCATGGCACGGTGAGGCTGCTCCCTGTGCTGGACTGGGAGCTGGGCTGGCAGCACTGGAGTGAGCTGGTCTGCGGTGGGGAGGGAGAGCTGGGATTGTTCACCTGGGGAAGGGAAGCTTCAAGGTCACCTTAGAGCCCTTTTCAGGGCCTAAAGGGGCTCCAGGAGATCTGGAGAGGGACTTTGGACAAGGCCCTGGAGGGGCAGGACAAGAGGGAATGGGTCCTGACTGAAAGAAAGGAAGTTTAGGTTGGATATATGGAAGAAACTCCTCCCTGTGAGGGTGGGGACGCCCTGGCACAGGGTGCCCAGAGCAGCTGTGGCTGCTCCTGGATCCCTGGAAGTGTCCAAGGCCAGGCTGGACGGGGCTTGGAGCAGCCTGGGACAGTGGAAGGTGTCCCTGCCATGGCAGGGGTGGCACTGGATGGACTGTAAGGCCCCTTCCAACCCAAACCGTTCTGAGATTCTCTTATTCTATATTCAAGCTCATAAAATCATTTTCCTCTCTACATTTAATTCACAGGGAACCCCAAATGTCAGGCAGAGTATTTGGGCATTTGTATGCTTTGATGTGATATTCAGCCCTGGATGAATAAATCCTTCCTGTACCATAAATACTCATTTGTTTAATGGATTTCCCCTAAATCCTGCACGACAGGGTGGTCTCTGTGCACTGCTGGGGGTCTGTGGCTATGGGGTTGCCTGGACTGGCCCCGCCAGGGCTCCTCCAGCCCCCCGATCCTCATCCATGTGTGCTCCTTCCCCTGTTAGGAGGACTCTGATATCTGGGAGGTGATTCAGGCTCAGACATGGACACAGCACTCAGCCCTACTAAATGTAATCCTAACCCTAAACCTAACATTAATCCTAACCCTAACACAAACCCAAACCATAAACCTAAACCTAACCCTCCCCTAACTGTAACTCTAGGCCTAAACTGCCCCTAAACCTGAACCCAACCATAACCCCCACGCTAAGCCTAACACTAATCCTAACCTCAACACAAACCCTAAACCTAACCCTAAAACTAACATTAATCCTAACCCTAACACAAACCCAAACCATAATCCTAAACCTAACCCTCCCCTAACTATAACTCTAGGCCTAAACCACCCCTAAACCTAAACCCAACCATAACCCCCACGCTAAGCCTAACACTAACACTAATCCTAACCTCAACACAAACCCTGGCCCTAACCCTAATACTAACCCTAACAGTCAACCTAACCAGCTCTAACTCTCACCCTAACCTTAGCCCTGAGCCTAACCCTACCCCTGCTCAGCAGGAGAGAAGCAAACGAGGCTCCTCCAGCAGAGGCTGTGTGCGAGGGCCTTGCTCCTCCCGGGCTGGACACGCTCTGCAGGCCCCTGGAGCTGGCATCCCGCAATTTCTGAGGGAGAAGGTGGAGGCTTAAATCTCCAGCCCACTGAAACAAAGGCCCAGCAGTCACTGAGGCATAGCCTCGCTGTGTCGTGGAGCGTGACAGCCCCGGGGATTTGTGACAGCGTTTGCTGCACGCTTCCCTCCTCCTCCTCCCTGCTGATTTATGGGGTACTTCTGTTCATGCACCGCTCAGAGTTTGTGGGAAATTCCCTCTCCCTCCCCATAAAATAGCACTGATGCTATTTTAGAAATATTATCTATAAAGTGTGAACCACACACTTGTGAGAGGCCACAGCCACAGCAGTAAAATCGGTGCTGCTGGTGCTGCCGGGGGAGCTCAGGTGTCTGGGCAGGAGAACATTCATTTCCCTTCACTGGAAATTTGATTTCCCTGCTCTTTATCAGGACGTGATAACAGCACCAAGCCCTGCAGAGAGCTCGAAAGGCTCTGGATGAATCTCCCCCTTTGGCTCCCGGAGGTTTGGGATTCTCTGCAGGGCCTGCCCTGTGCCATGAGGGATTTCCCCTGTCAGCCCCTCATTCTCCCACTGGGATGAGCAGAGTGCTTGGGACTGCTTTGCCCTGATGCGTTCAGCAATTAGGGGCATTTGTGAGTGAGAATTTTTGGCCATTTGTGTGGCAGATCAGGGGCTGTAACCCAGTGTCCCTCACTGGTGGCCGCTGCCTGACCGAGCTCATGGATCAGCAGCTTCCTGGAGGAAATTCTTTGCTCCATCAATTGCACATTAACATTTGCCATCCCTTCAAGCTCTGCAGATGAAGAAACATCTTTGGGAAGGGGCAGAGGGAGTCAGGCCAATTACTGGTGCCTCAGTGAGTGGAAGGAGAAGGAGCTCCATGGGTGGCCAAGGCTCCCCCAGCGCTGGAGCAGAGCTCTCGTGAGCAGCGCAGAATTAATTAGAGCTCAAGAGCAGCAGCCAGAGAAACTCCAGGAGTAAATGTCACTTCCAAAGTAGGGCAGGAAGGTAGCTGTGGACTAATTATCCACATCCTCACTGCAGGAAAAGGACACGACTGCCAGTGCAGCCTCCTGTGGGCGCCCCAGGCAAGGCCACCAAAGGTTAACGTGGACTGAGACGAGCAGGGATCGCTGCTGTCTCTCAGGAACAGCTCATCATCATTCCAGAGCAGCTCTGCTGGTGACAAAGCACAGCAGAGAGCCCTGCACATCTGTCACACGTGCTGTCTCCTCGTGGCTGTGCCTGGCTGCTGTAAATAATGCTCATAAACACCGTAACCAAGTGAATGTTTCCCTCACCCTCCTGCTATTTGTTCTCGTGCACAGGTGAGGCTGTGTTCAGGAGTCAGAGCTGTCTGCAAAGGGCCCTGGCACAGAGCAGCCAGCCCCAGAGCTGTGCCAGGCTGGGGATGCCGTGGGAGTGCAGCCCGGCAGGAGCTCCGTGGCATTTGGGATCGCTGCCGTTCCCGTTTGTCCCCAGGACCCTCCTGGTTCGGCACAACCTCCCCTCGTGGGAGGTTTTCCCATGAGAAATCTGTGCAGAGGATTCCTTCCAAACGGGGCTGGCAGGAGCAGCCCAGCAAAGAGCCCACGTGCAGAGAGCACCTGCTGGGATGGCCACGAGGGCTCCTCCAGGCAGTAATGTTCCTACCCAGGGTCCCTTCAGCCTCCTGAGCTGGGCTCAGTGACAATATGGGAAAAGCAGCATTGTCCCCTGGTCCCATCCTGGCAGCTGGGAGCAAGCACAGAGTTCCCCTTCCTCCCTGCTGCCAGCTCTGAGCTGGCACCGTGGGCACACAGGGACACAGGGGCAGCTGCTCCTCAGGCGAGGGGACAAGGGGACAGCAGTTTCTCATGCCTGGGCCATACAATTTTAATAGGAATTATGGAGTGCTTATTCCTGGCTTTTTCCTCGGTTTTTTCTGCCTTCAGGATGGGTGAGCACAGCCCTGAGTGCCTTTAGTGCTGAGCCTTCCCTTCCCAGATGCATTTTCTGGGAGAGGGTCTGTTCTGTATGGATTTAAAAGGGGTTTATCAGTGTTTATGGTGCTTTAGCAAGTTGTTCTTCAAAGTGTGTTTTTGAACACGTCGTGGTCTTTGAACACCTCTCTCTCCAAGGGAGCTGGAAGGGGCTTTGTGGGGACACATCAGAGCTGGGCTTGGCTGAAGGGCACAGGTGCTCCACTGAGCCATGGACAGCCAGAGATGGACCAAGGAGAAACCAGAGAGAAACCATAATAAAACCGTAAATAAACCATAGATAAACCATAAATAAACCATAAATAAACTATAGATAAACTATGGACAACCCATAAATAAACCAGGGGTAAACCACAAATAAACCATAAATAAATCATAGATAAGCCAGAGATAAACCATAGATAAACCATAGAAAAACTATAATGAAACCAAAGATAAACCATAAATCAGAGCTAAACCATAAATAAACCAGAGAGAACCCACAGATAAACCACAGATAAGCCATAGAAAAATCATAGATAAACCATAGATAAGCCAGAGACAAGCCATAAATAAACCAGAGAAAAACCATAAATAAAACATACATAAACCACAGATAAACCATAGATAAAGCACAGATACACCGTAACTTTCTGCTGAGGAATTTCCTGTCAGACACTTATCCAGGGGGTGATGTGATTCCAGGGCCTGTTTTCACTTCTCAGAAAAGACACTCCATTTTCCCTTGGGCTCGTGGGGGAATGTTTGACCTGTATCAGATGATTTCATTTCTTTATTCAGACTGAAGTGCTTTGGATCAAATGAATTCCAAATCCTGTCAAACAGAATTTCTCTGCTGCTCGGTGCCTGACAGGAGCTGCTCTGCACCGAGCCCCCAGCTCCTCCTCTGAGAATCCTGATGGGCTTTTCAGGAGGAAGGGGAAAGCTTTGAGGCCCCCATTAAATAGGAATTTACTTGGAGCCAGTGGGGTGATCTTTTCCATGGGCAAGGGTGACATTTTCCAACTTTAGGAGTGGCACAACTGTCACCTGCCAAAGGGTGGTCTGGCATTGGCAGGGTCCTGATAGGCGATAATTAACAGACACAGAAAAGTAGCAGGAGGTTCTCCTGAGCATGGAAATCACTGAGAACTGACACAGGGAACTTCAGGCTGCCTTGGGAAGGGAATTGGAGCTCTAATCTTTCCCAGTGTGGAGTCTCAAAGTGCTCAAAGTTTTTCTCCTGGCAGGTTTGTGAAAGTCTTGGGTCAAATCTCCCAGGAATCAGTGAAAATGCAGCTTTTACTTCCTTCTGTTTGAGAGGCTGAAAAGCAGCTGGGACACAGGAACCCAAAGCTTGGGGTTTTGTGCTGTACCCTGAGTACCCCCAGGCCTGGATCCCTAACTCTGATCCTTCCCTGTGGGTGACACAGACACATCAAAGCATTCAGAGCCATCAGGGAGAAGCTCAGGCTCCTGCAGGTGCCTTCTGGGATCTGGGATCGTTCTCCCTTTATTTGAGATGGTAAAATGGGACCCAGCTCTGCTCCCAAGGCCAGAGCCATTTCTGTGCAGTGCATCCCACAGACCTGGGCAGCATCCCAGCACACCCAGCGGCTCATCAGGGGGTTGGGGTTTTGTGTTAGGGGCAGGTTTAACCCTGGATTTGCTCTGCCAAATCAAACTTTGGTGCTGTGCTCACCTCGTGCATTCCACACAGCTGGAACCCACTGAAATAAAAGACCTGAAGCTCTTGGGGTCCTGCACCCCCCTTTGCAAACCAGTCCTTGAAGCTCCAAATGAAATTTCAGGATGTCAGAGCTCCCCATGACAATTTCCAGGGTTGATTTCCTGGCTTTGATTTACAGAGATGGAGGGAGCAGCATCCAGGTGCATTTTTTTTTTCTGTTTGATTTAATGTCACTGTGTCAGGAACTGATCCCAGCTGAATGATAATCAAACAGAAACCAGGGTGTCTAGACAGGGGTTTGCATCGTTGAACAACCCAACTCCCCCGAACCGGATGCTGCTTTGAGCCCAGACCCACGAGGAAGGACGGGCACAAACAGTCCCAACCAGCAGGAGTGACATGGCACAGAGCAAAAATCCTGGAGAGGGAGCAGAACCTTGGGAAAGGCGGCTGGAGGGACAGCAGGGAGCTGGAAAAGTGACATGAGCTGTGTCCCGTCAGGGTGGCACATGAAACGGGGGGAGTTTTTGTCCTGGTCTCTGATGTGGCCCCCTGCCCATCCCTACTCTGAGGAGGACACAGCTCCTTCCTTTCCTCCTGCCTCACATGTGGAGGGAGGGGACAGGGCCTAGACAAGCAAAGAAATCAAACCCACACACACTTAACAGAGTAAAACCAACCTCGGCTGCCAGAGGAGCCTGCTAATTAGCGTAACGAGATTTCTTGGAATGAGAAAATATTACTTATTTCATTAGCTGCATGATAATTGTGCTGCGGAATGAATCGAGAGACGAATCTGAGAATTAAGACATAAAAAAATGAAAAGTAACCGTTGCCAGAAAAGTGCTTTAAGCCAGCAGCCAGGTTAGGTTTAGCATCCAGGAATATTGTGGGGAAGGAATGACATGGAGCACCTGGAATGGGTTGATTCCACCATAAAGTGTGGAGAGCTTCTCCCCCATGTCTCTGGAGGTCCCAACACCAAGGATTTCTGCTGTCAGAGCTGGACCCTGAGCTGAGCCTGGGTAACCCAAAATGTGGGGCCCTGAGAGCTCTTGGAGAAGAATTCCTGGGATTTTCAGCAGCACTGAGCTGAGGACACACCTTGGGCAGGGCTGTCCCAACAGAGCCCTTGGGACCTGAGATTCCAGAGGGGTGTCCGGAGGGTCAGACCCCTCCACGGGTGGGTTTGTGGAGATGGGATCATTTTTTGGACAGTGGAGAGCAGCAGGAGCTGCCAGGTTTGGGCTGCAGCTGCTGGGCCAGCAGAATGTGGTGAATAATGGGAAAATTACTCCATGAATAACGGGCATATTGGATGAATAATCCCTTGGCAAATAATCTGGGATCTGCCGGAGCTGACAGCGAGGGCCGGGTGCTGCCTGTGTGTGCTGGGGAAGGGCTGAGGAGGCCGCAGCTCCAGAGCCAAGCTTTGCTAAACAAAGCCTAACAAAGCCCAGGTGGTTCGTGAACAGAAAAGGTTTTCATCCTGTGGAGAAAACGCAAACGTGGAATCAATGGTTCTGCCGAGGTGGGGGTGGGAGAGGGAGTGAAAATAAACCCAACAATTCGAGTTCCCTCTGGAGCGGGGCTGGAAGGGAAAATGCAAACAAACAGGGTCAGGAGCAGCTCTGGGGTGAAGCAGAAGGTGCAGAACATCAGCAGAGCTTGGAGCCTCCTTGCAGCTCCAGAAACAGGGGACCAGTGATGATCTGTCCCTCTGTGCCACACCCACCCCTCTGTGCCACACCCACCCCTCTGTTGGGTTTTTAAACCTTCCCCAGATTCCTCTGATTTTCCCCAGGCCAGGCTGAAGAAATGCTTTTGCTGCTTGGGACCAAAGGAAGTGGGATCTGTGCAGGGAGCAGGATCTGTGCTGGAAACCAGGAATCCCCACCATGGTGATGTGCTCCTGAAGTGGCTCCATGTTTGGGAGTGGTCAAACTGGTTTCCTGGCCAAAATTAAAGCCAAATTCTGTTTTTCCCCTGACAGAGCTTAGGGAATGGAGAGAGCCCTCCCTGGTGTGACAACACGGCTCAGTCTGGGGGTGACATCAGGGGACATGAGCTGATTTCTGTCCCCATCTCCTCCTTCAACCAAAACCTTCTGCCAAGTTCACTTCCATTCCAAATCCTCCTTTCTGGATGTGTCTCCAGCACAACCCCTGTGCAAGCTCTGAGCTCCTCAGCCAGGGCTCTGCAGGATCCCACAGGATCCCACGGCTGGAACACAGGAGCCAGGGGACAATCCCAGATATCCTGGACTTCAGTGCCCCCGGTTCTGCTGAGCCTGTCTGCATCGATGGTTCAATTTCTGTGCTCCTGAGCAGACAGGGATGAGTTCCCTCCTCTGCATCTCCAATGAACTGCTCTGGGTGATGTGCACTTGGAAATTGAGAGCCAGCAGCTGCAGGGTTTCTTTGGTCCCCTGAGCTCCCAGCTTGTTTAATAAACTTGTATTTTTGTGAGCAGCACAGGCAATTGTGAAGGTGAGCTTAAAGGGAAAACTGCCTGTGAGCAGAACTGATTAAATATCAGGAAATACAAAGTACCCTGAGACCCCAACGACAGAGCCGCCCGATGAAAAATCCACAAAGAGATTTTAATTAGAATTTATTACAACAGGCAAAAATAAACATCTAAAAAGTCAAGATTAAATCCTTCAATCAATACAGAACTTCAGAGAGAGAGGACTCTTCCTCTCTTCCAGCATCAGCCCAATCCCTTCTCTGAAGGCCCCTGGAAACAGAAAGACAAAGAAAAAAGGGTTGATGCAGCAGATTTAACATCCAGGTGTTACCAAATATCCTCATCCCACCAGGGTGTCCTGGTGTCCATGAGCTCTCAGTTCCACCACAGCAAGGCATTTTCAGTGTGACTGGCCCAGCTCACAGCACATCCATGTCCTGCATCCCATCCATGTCCTGCATCCCATCCATGTCCTTCATCCCTGTTTTCTGATGTCCACCTGCCACTTTGCCACAGGAAATATTTGCTCCCCCTGCACCCAAAGCATTGGGGGATGCCTTCACTGAGGGCTTCACTTCTGCCAAATTAGTTACAGTAAATTCTCTCCTCTCCATGTAAGCAGCGTTTCTCTCAGCTCCAGTACCGCTCTGACTGCAGCAGCGATCCCAAACCCTCCTGCAGACTGGGAGGAATCCTTCCAGGAGGCCCTTTGATGTCAGCTCCACTCCAGAACTGAATCAATCCGCTGGGCAGCTTGGTCCTGCCCTGGGAATGCTCCCGGTTTGCTGCTTGCCAGGGGAAGTGAACAAAGTGTTAACAAGGCCAACGAGCCCTGAGATGAAAGGCAGCAAGCGCAAGACAGTTTCCAGAAACACGAGCTGGTTAAGGCCAGAGTTTTAAGTGTTCCCAGCCCAGCCCAGGCAGCTCTCCTGGGCTCTGAGGATCAGCTCAGGCTGCTGCAAGGGCAGCTCACCTTGGATTTAAGGTGTCAGCCAGGAGAAGGTGACCATGGTTCGAGTATTTGCTGTGTTGTGGGTGCCCTGGATGACTCTGAGCATTTATTGACCCATGAGGAAATCTGCAGACAAGGTGGTGTTGGGTCGCAGGTTGGACTCAATGATCTCAAAGGTCTTTTCCAGCCTGGTTAATTCTGTGATTCATTCCCCCGTCCTGTCACTCCAGGCCCGTGTAAAATGTCCCTCACTGAAATAAACGAGCCTGCCAGTCACCGTTTGAACTGGTTAACTCGTTTTAATAAGAGTAGCGAACCAGGGAAATTAAGCGAAGGGAGTAGCCCTTCTCTTTCACTGAGGCAGAGAGACCCTCCCTACAGCAGTTGCCACAGGAGACGGCGCAGCCCAGTCCCGGTGCCTTCCTTTTATACCCTCACCGACCCCTCCCATTGGTCTCCCTCCCAAGACCACTGTCCATTGGTCGGTTTTTCCCGCCACTAAGCTCCGGATTGGTTCGTTGTCCAGGTCCGCCCCCTGCCTCACGAGACGTCGAATGATTGGTTGTTACCATGGCTTGGTCTCAAGAGATGATTGGTCCGCAGGGCTGTCAGTCCGGAGGGGTTACAGTGCCCCCCCCCCCCTTTTTGGGTCCCTTTCCAAACCCGAACTGGGCAATTCGAACTCAGAAAACCGGAACCCAAAACCGTACAACCCGAACCGAAAAACCTTGAACTCAACTCCCTACAACCCGAACTGAAAAACCCCAAACCCAAACCTGCGTGACCCAAACCGAGAAAAACCGCTCATTTATAACACTCACCATCTTTCCTGTTGGCTCCAAAGCAAAGCTCTGCAGCACATGAAGGACAATCAATGTCAGGATGTTTCAGAGACACACCAGGTGACCCAGGGACTGTTGGGTCACAGCTCTGACTGAAACCAGGGGCAGCCTTCAGCCCAAGCAGCATTTCAGGTCCACCAGCACCTCTGTCTGCTGCCCAAAAAACTCAGCAGGTCCTGTCAGCAGCTGACAAAACATTGTTGGGGTGACAAACTACTGTCAGGTTTTGCAATGAGCCAAAATAGGGGAGGAAGAAGAGAAATGCAGAGAGAGGGAAACATTTCTAATGTCATCTTCCTTAGTAACCAAACAGATTCACACAAGGTCATTTTGTGCCTTTGACCTGGATACAGAAGGATTACTTTAAAGTCCCAAATCTTTGCTGTGGGTCAGGCCGGACCAGCACATGGGGTCAGGGATGTGCTGCTCATCCCCACCCCACCGGTGGCTTCCCCAGGTCAGTCCCAGCCTCCCTTTGCTGCAGTGCCACCTCTCCCTCTGGGCCACGGCAGGAGGGACTCTACTGCTGGGAGCCTGGTGGCATCTGGTGGCTTCCAGAAGAACTGGGTGGTGTTTGAGTCAGCTCACAAAGGTCAAGAGCTAGCAGGGTTTTCTTCTGGTGAGAAACTCTCCGTGGCATTGGAGAGGCTGATTCCAACCTGGGCACTACAGAAGAGTTGTCTGCAATATTTTCCAAGTCCTTTATTTTGCTGGGAAGCAGTGAAATGGATTTTGAAGCAATGCCTCCTTTCACCCGCTGATTCTTTGCTGGTAACATGTATTTAATTCCAGAGCAGTGTGTTCCCAGAGTGGCTGGAAGGTAAATGAGAAACTTTTGCTATTCAGAAGGAAAAAAAATGTCTTTCACAGCTGCTGCCTATTCTTACAATTGTTGCTACTCCGAACAAGTTTGCCTGCAATGTGAAATAAATGTCCTCATTTGTAATCCTTGGAAATCACAAAAGAAGCAGGTGAAGACTTCCTTGGAAGGAGAGTGCAGGAATGAGAGGGACAGCAATTACAGAGAGCAGGGACTGAGCTGCTTTGGGATGAGTTTGTGCTGGGAAAGTGGAAGTGGCCCTAAGTGGAACATCTCAGGAAGGGCACGACCCTGGAGATTTCCTCCTGACCCGATCCAAAGGATGCCAGCAGGGATGGAGGAAGGGCAGGGCTCTGAAAGATCATTTTTGGACGTATTGTTTCAAAGGGGAAGCATCAGCATTAAAAACTGGAATGAAAAGTCACATTTCAGGTCACTCCCAGCCCAGCCCATTCCATGATTGTGACATTAAAGGCAGCACTGCTGAGCACAGGGGCGGTTTGGGATGACCCCAGTGCTGGGTCAGCGCTTCCCAGGAATGCTGTCCAGGAATGCCTTTCCCAGGAATGCTCCAAAGGGCTGGCAGTGCCCCCACGGATACCCCCAAGTCTCTGTGTCTGGTGCTGTAATTGCAGCAAGATCTGTGGCAATTCCTGCTCCAACTTTCCCCCTGTTCTTCTGTGAATGGAAAATTTTTAATTAACACACAATTTCAAAGGCTGTGAGACTTCCTAAATCAATGCAAATCTGTGTTTGTACAGCAGGAGGAGGAGGGGGATTTCAGAGCCCACTCTGTGAGGAATGAATTTCATCTCATGGCCGGGTTCAGTGCACAGATGTCTGCTCAGGAATGGATTTCTGGCCATCAAACATTGTCTTTGATGCTGTCAGACAGCTGTGCAGTGTTTGATCCTGATTACCCTGAGCATCCCACCGTGGGCTGGGGTGTAATTAGATGGGAAAGGATCCCAGCAATTTATTCCACATAGCAATTGTCCCTGGATCCGGGTGCCTAGGATCTCTGGATGTCTCTGCTCCATTCTTCTTCTCAGAGCAGGACAATCTTCAGCAGCAGATCAGGTCCTCTGTGGATCCCAAAAACTTCCAAGGACTGGCACACACCTTCCCTGGGTGTCCCTCTTCAGGGAGGATTTTCCTTATTAAAAAGAGGGAAGACAGGAGCCATTGGTGTGAAGAGGCTTCCCAAACACTGGTTAAAGCAGTGGATGAATCCCACTCCAGCCAGATCCAGCTGTTCCTCACAGCTGGGACCATAAAACCTCATGTGCTGGTTTTCCAGCGTGTCCCAATCAGACCTTGCCCAAAATTTAGGAATATAAAATTTAGGAACTGCTCACCCTAAGAGTGAACAGTTCAAGGTGTTTGGAGCTGCATAAAAGCAGCATTGAAGGCATCTCATTTTTGTCATCTCCAGCTCTCCATAAGAGAGAAAATACAGAAAGCAAAGTTCTCATCAGTCTCAGATGAAGGAATGTATTATCCATTAAAAGTCCCAGATTTAATGATCCTGCTTTGTCTGCACCTCTTTGGCTCATCACAATATTGTCATTTATATTTATGAGATTAGAGAGAGATTTAACATGTTATGAACTTCCCAAATCCTTAGATTAAAAAAAAAAAAATTAGGAAGAGCTTTTTATTTTGAGTTTATGAACAAAACAAACCAAGCCAAACATCGAGGTGGGGGGCAAGAAGAGTGAGCCCTGGTGGACAGAGAAAAGTGGGAAGCATAAGAATTCCATCCTGGCTTCAGTCTGGGAATGCCTTTCAGGAGGCTGGTTTATCAGTGCCAGGTGAACTGCTGGGATTAAATGTAGCTACGGAGACATCTCCCTTGGATAAAGCACCTGGAAAACCCCAGGTGGTGGCCTCCAGGGCATGGATGAACATTCCTCCTAATTGGATGATTTCCCCCCTTCCCGATGTGTCACCAGGACCTCCTGGCCTGCTCCTTCACCAGAGATCTCTGCCAAGGAAACTTGCCGGGCCGGGCCTGTCACACTCTGCTTTGCTTCTTCCCACTAATCCTTTGGTCTTTTGCCAGGTTTTTTGGTAAAAAATATCGGAAAAGCCTAACAGCTGCTGGCGTGGATAACTCGGAGCCAGGCTTGTACAAGGGACAGGAGCACTGAAGGTCCCAGCCTTGATTTCCTCACTTCTTCATCCACTACGTTCTACCAAACCACCCTCTGTGGCTTTGACCAAAAGCATCTCCTGAAATCCCAAATCTTGGAGATCCAAAGCCTTGAGTGAAACCCCCAAGGTCTGCCCACCTTCTCCTGGCTGTGCCAGGCCCAGCAGCCATTCCTGGGGAACTCGAGGCAGATGAAGGTCCCCATGCCTCCTGACAAGTCTTTCCCTATCAGGACCTGGGACAGGGACGTTTGAAGGGTGCTGAAGGGCTGATGGCCACGGGATTGAGGGAGAAGATGAATTCTGGATTCTGGAGCTGGCTGAAATCCCACCACTCCCCAAAGTGTCCTGCCAGGCCGTGATCTCATTCATTCTTTCCCTTCTGTGGGTGCAGCAGCCACAATTCCCCTCCAGACCTGCAGTTCCTCATCCTGGGCCCAGTCAGTCCCTTCCTGACCATGGCAGTGTCAAAGACATCTCCACCATCCTCCTTCCGGGCTCTCCACATCCTGCAATCTCTGGTCACGGCATTTTGGAGCAGTCTGGAAAAGCACTGGCTCCATTTCTGGGTCAGAACCCGTGGAAATAAGCATCTTCCACAGTTGTGGCTTTGAAAACTCGGCTCCAGCTGGGAGGGGAGTGACCTTTCCAGGGCAGATCCTTTCTGAAGCTGCCAGGAGAGCATTTTGTTCTTTCACTGCTGGGCTGACTTTTCTCCTTCCCTTACTTTAATTATTTTCCTTACCTTGAAATGACAGCCAGACTTGGAAAAGAAGAGCAAAAAAAGAACTTTTTTAGGCAAAGTATGAAGGAAAACGCAGTGAAGTGGTGCAGAGCAGGCCTTGCCTGTGTGACCAGACTCTCCTGAGGTTCTCCAGCCCTTCCTGGAGGGACATGGAAGGGAGCAAGGAGCCTCTGTGAAGAATATTCCTTCTCTCTGTCTCCATGGGCACATGGACAATGCTGTCCTCACCTGCAGTGGCTCCACAGGACACGTGACCCTGCCACACTGACAGCTCTATTTTGCTCCCACTCTGAGATGATTTGCAGCCAAAAAAAAAAAAAAA
>VZRV01003640.1:250680-267669 GCA_013398115.1 Falcunculus frontatus | reverse complement strand
AAAAAAAAAAAAAAAAAAAGTGAAGATGCAAAAGCAAGAAAATTGTGTCAATGGTGTTTGGCTGTGGCCCAAGCCCAGGAACACAGCAGGCGTGGGAGCTCCCTTGGATGTTTTTGCTTGATGAACTCCCACTTGAAACGGCTGAGGAATTTCAATATTTGGACAGATGGCTGGATTCCCAAAGCCGAGTTTAAAATACATATGGAAGCTCCTCAGAAATCGCAGTCTCTTCCTTTGCTGGGAGTTATTTCTCGGAAGAAAATATTCTTCCTTTTTTGTTGTTTGAATGACCGCAGTTGGGAACCTCTTCCCACCATGGACTGCATTGGACCTGGGATCATTCCCTTACTTAATGTCCTCCTCCAGGATATTGGGAAGGGCTGTCCTTGGGATCATTGCCTTTAAAACAGACTGGGTTTTGTCTGCAATCAAGGAGAGCTCTGGGATCACCAGGTAACAAATTCTGATAGGCCCATTTCCACATAAATACTATCCAAACTCTCCATTTTCCCATAAATCCTATCCAGACTCTCCACCAGGCTGCACTTCCAAAGCAAGGAAGAAAATGATACCAACACAAAGGGGTTGAAATGATAAAAAGGGAGGTTAAAAAAAATTACGGCGTGAAAATAAAATCGTGAACATTTGACCTTCCTCCAAGTCAGTGCCATTCTCCTGAAAATGGGGAAGGACAACAAAACTAAAAGGAAAATAAACTTTTTAGGTTAAATCTGTCATTTCATGAAGAAGAGGCTGAGCAAACCCCCCAGCCTGTGCAAACCAGACCAGGCCCTGGGGGTTTCTCACCCTGCATGGCTCAGTCTCATTGATGGAATTGCTATTCCTTGTTTGGTTTGGGTTTTTTATTTTAACTCCTCTCAGAGATTTGAATTGCCAAAATAAAACTGGGAGATGTCCTATAAATCAGAGAGCAAAATGAGCTTCAACAGAATGCACTTAATTGGAGAATCCCAGAATGGTTTGGGCTGGAGGGGACCTTAAATCCCATCCAGTGCCACCCCTGCCATGGCAAGGACACCTTCCACTGTCCCAGGCTGCTCCAAGCCCTGTCCAGCCTGGCCTTGGGCACTGCCAGGGATCCAGGGGCAGCCATAGCTGCTCTGGGCACCCTGTGCCAGGGCCTGCCCACCCTCCCAGGGAACAATTCCTTTCCAATATCCCCTCTCCCTGTCCTCTGGCACTGGGAAGCCATTCCCTGTGTCCTGGCCCTCCAGCCTTTGGAAATTGTCTCTCTCCATGTTTCCTGTAGCTCCTTCAGGCCCTGCAAGGCCACACTGAGGTTACCCCAAAGCTTCTCCTCTCCGGGTGAACAATCCCAGCTCTCCCAGCCTTTGCTCCCAGCAGAGCTGCTCCATCCCTCTGCTCATCCTGGTGCCTCCTCTGGGCTCTCTCCAGCAGCTCCAGGTGCTGCCTGTGCCAGCCCCAGGGCTGGGACAGCTCTGCAGGTGGGGTCTCACCTGAGCACAGGGGCACAATCCCCCCTTTCCCCTCCCTGCTGCCCACCCTGGGGCTCAGCCCAGGGCATGGAGGGCTCAGGGCTGGGGCAGGTCCAGCTCTTACCCACAGCACCCACAGCACCCACAAGGTGCTGCTCCATCTGCTCATCCCAGCCTGGATGGGTCCTGGGGTTGTCCCAGCCCAAGTGCAGCCCTTTAACATGGCAGGATCAAACCTCAAGCAGGTGCCTACAGATCCCATAGATCCTGCAGATCCTATAGATCCTATGGAGCCCTGGAGCCAGCCCTTCCTCCCAAGCAGAGTGGGACACTCACAAATCCCCCGTTGCAGACAGAATCTCACTGAGGATGAAGATGTTTGCTCTGTTAGCATGGAAAACATGCACTCCAAGTCTTGTTGGAGTGTCAACTGCCTGGGAGCTCTTTTTTCCCAAGGAATGTATTTATTCAATCCCTCTTTGATCATCCAGGGATAGAAGCCTCAGGTATGTCTGTGCACATAAAACAACTATTTTTCTGTTGCAGCGACCCAAGCAGGTTGGTTTAGTGACAGTGATTTATGGAGAACTCCCTTTTTGGAGGCTATAATGTTAACTAATTGCTTCTGGAGGACTTGGATAAAAAGCATATTTACTCCTGCCACAGTCAAACGCTCCATATTTTGTGCATTCCCCAAATCTTTCCGATGGATGTCCACAGAACAATGGCTCAGCAAATGAGGCAGCTGCAGAAGGAGATCAGACACACTTCTGAAATAGTCAATTATTTAGATTAATTAATGAGTAATGCCTCTGCATGCATTTTGTATGTCATTTGAATATTCCAAAGCCAGAGCTTTCAGCTGTTACTGTGCCTCTGGCAGAGCCACATTCCTTGCAGCAATCACAGGGAACGCTGCTCTACAGAAACTTCGGGATTTATGTGTGCCAGGAGTCCTTGGGAAACCCAGCAGCATCTCTGAGGAGCAGCAGAGACTGGTGTCTAAACTGATTCCAGGGCAGAAAAAGCTCTGTAGGTATCTCACCAAGTAGGGAGGCATCCCTTGGGATTGGTTCTGTAAATGCCTGGAACCTACAGCTAGATCCCTATCTGTATTCAGGCACCTCCCTCCCACAAAATTACCAGGGATTATGTGCTTTTAAAAACCCTACCGGGTGCTTATTTGCATTTTTATGTGCCTGGCTGCATTTAAAAAAACCATTCCTGGCAGCCAAGTCTAAGGGAATCCAAGGGGAATCCCCTGGTCTCTGCTCACTCCAGGACTGGGGACAGATCCACGTGTTCAGTGACACTCTGCTGCTCATTTCGGGCCTGAGCAGCCTTTAGGGGTCATTGTCCAGAGATCCAGAGACCCAGCATGGTTTGGGTTGGGAGAGAACTTAAGGATCGCCCAGTGCCACCCCTGCCATGGGCAGGGACACCTTCCACTGTCCCAGGCTGCTCCAAGCCCTGTCCAACCTGGCCTTGGACACTTCCAGGGATCCAGGGCCTCCCCACCTCACAGGCTGCCACTGAATTCCACAGGAAAAAGCTCCTTGGGAATGGTCTCTGGTCCATGCTGAGCCCTGAGCGATGTCCAGGAGGCTCGAGGTCAGCACAGCTCAAACCAGGCCATGGAGTGTGCTGATGAGCAGTGCAATAATGACCAGGGTAATGATCAATTCCCAGACAATTTCCAGGCTTCACTGAGCTCCTTAGTCTGGATTCAGACTGAAATTCCCCAAACCAGGCTGTTGTTTCTGGGTTTTTCCCCATCCAAGCCTGCAGAGCCGTCCAAAGAGCCAGGAGGGAGAGAGGCTCCTCCAAGCTCCTCCAGGCTCCCTGCTTGGAATCACGGCATTGTCAAGGTTGGAAAACACTTCTAATTCTTCACCAAATACAACTGTCAACCCAACACTCCCAACCAAGCAGTTCCTTCCCTCTGTCTCACCAAGACAGAGGAGGAAAACATGCCAGGAGATGTGGGAAGACTCCTTATGCCGAGGCAGCCCTCAGCTTTCAGAATTCTCCTTCACAAGGGGACCAAAAACAAAATTAAAAACAATTCTGCTTAAAAATGTCTAAGAAATAAAATGGAACCTGCAGGAACCCAGCCCAGAAAGCTCTGCAGAGGCTGAGGGAGCAGAAAGAGCAGACCAAGGCTGTTTCTGGAAGCACAAATGCTCTGCCTTGACATGGGAATGTCCTTCAGGAGCAAAACACAAAGCTGAGCATCGAGGTGCCCCAGCCTCTCCCACAGAAGCTGAGAGGGGGAGGGTGGCACAACCTCCCAGCCCCAGTGACGCCTTCCCCTCTCCCCCGGCTGCCAGGGAGGAGCTTTATCCATGGTGGAGGTGATGACACCTGATACTCTCAGAGGAATGAAGCCAGTGGAAAAAATCCTGCTGGAAGTGTGTCCCTGGGCTGGAGCAGGGGGTGAAGCCTTCTGAGGCTTGAGCCAGGGGTGAGGAGCACAAATACAAGATAGGGAGTGCCACAGAAGCCCTGAAAGAGTCCCTTGTCCCCTCTCCCTCTACAAAGACAGCTTGGGGACCTGCTGTGTCATCTCAGAAGGACTAAAAGGTCCTTTGCTGTTCCAAACCCGGGGCAGGTTTAGCATTCTGTGACATTGCTCTGATTCCTCGGCCATCCCTGGGCTGTCCCCTGCTCATCTCAGCTCTCTGCAGCCGCTCCAGGGATTTCCCTCACGCTCTCTGTCCCAGAAAGTTGATTGGGATCAAGCCCTTGGGCCGATTTCCAGTCGAACCATTTCTTCCCTTGCAGATGGAGAACCTTGAGCAGGTGGAGGCAGCGCCGAGCCGAGCAGCACGGGCAGGGATGCTCCTGTGCGGAGCAGCAGGTCCAGAGCTGTGCCTGGAGAGGAAACTCCCAGCAGGGACAGGCCTCCGAGGCTGATTTTCCACGGATGCAGAGGTGGGTGAGAAACCTGGGGGCTCCTGTCGGCTTCTCCCTGAGAGCTGTCGCGCCTCCAGCTGCTCCAAATAGCCACCGTGTCCCTTCCCCCTGGATCCTGCTCCATCCCTGAATGTGCAGGGCAGGAGCCATGTGGGGCTTCTCTCCGAACATAGGCAGGAAGGGAAGGCAGAGCCGGCAGTGCCCAAGCTGGGCTCATTCCTCAGTGCCCTGCGCTCCCTCCTCAGGCTCTTCCCACCCTCGCTGCACCTTCTCTTATCCCCAAAACTGCTCCTCCAGCTGTGTCTGACCAGTGAGTGACCACTGCAGCCAGTGGAGAGGCTCTGGCATGCCACTGGTAGAGGAGGTTTGGGATATTTGCTGTAGGTTTGGGGTATTTGCTGTAGGTTTGGGATATTTGCGGTAAGTTTGGGATATTTGCAGTAGGTTTGGGATATTTGTAGTAGATTTGGGATATTTGTAGTAGATTTGGGATATTTGCAGTAGGTTTGGGATATTTGCAGTAGGTTTGGGATATTTGTAGTAGATTTGGGATATTTGCGGTAGATTTGGGATATTTGCAGTAGGTTTGGGATATTTGCGGTAGGTTTGGGATATTTGCAGTAGGTTTGGGATATTGGTGGTAGGTTTGGGATATTTGCAGTAGGTTTGGGATATTTGCGGTAGATTTGGGATATTTGTGGTAGATTTGGGATATTTGCAGTAGGTTTGGGATGGCCCAAGGCCCATTTGAGCACTGGGCTGGTCACTGCATCAACTGGGCCACGAAGATATTCTAAGCCCAGGTGTTCTCACAAGAGCCTATCCATGGAAAAAGCCTAATCTGATGGAGAAAAAATAAATGAATGGTTTAACAGTCCTGCCCAGATTAGTTTGCGTTTTATATCTCCTTGGATTCACCTGATCCAAAGAGAGGCTTAAAACTCCATCCAAAGCCAGAGTGTAAATCTGAGAAACCCCTCCATAGACTGCAATTAATTGGAACAAAAAGAAAGAACCCACCAGGTCTCCCTTGATGACCTGACACATAAATTCCTATAAATGGGAGCTGATAGAAGTGGAAAAGGCTGCTGATGAGTTGGAAGAATATTCCTGTATTGAGGCAGCCATGTCTGTGTGGAAGTGCCACAGAGGACACCTTTCAAGGCACAAAAAGGTTAAATTTTGAAGTCCAATCCTCTGATAAATAAAATATTCCTGAACTCTGCATGACTGCAGGAAGAGCTGGGGATTAGCACAGCCTGAAATGGAAAGCCAGCCCACGTGTGGGTGTGGAGAGGGGGCTGTGCTTGGCACATCCTGGGGATCCTGGAAAAGCTCCGAGAGAAAAGGCTTAAGGAAGCCTGAAAGACTGAGGAAATCTTGAGCTGGACACGCCTGGGGTGCTGGATTCAGGATCTGTTGGATATATGGGAATGCTTTGAAGGCTGAAAGCCAGACTTGGTGCTCCTTTTTTGACCAGAGGCACATTTCCGTGGGCTGGAGTTTTCCAGGGGTGTCCTGGGGTGTCCAGGGTGGCCCTGGGGCAGCTCAGGGGCTGTGGCAGCAGCAGTGGAGCCACTCAAAGCAGGTCCCACCCAGGAGCTGCTTGGTGCTTCACAGGCTCCTCCTCAGCCCCATCCTCTGCCAGATCCCCCCAGCGACCCTGAACGGGACCAGTGCAGGGGGTGGGCACAGCTCCAGGGCCTCCTTCCCACTGGGATCTCCTGGGAGGCACTGGTGGCACTGACACTCCCTGTGGGGACAGAAAATCCCCTTCCTGTGAGCTGACCCACACTGTCCACATCTTTAAGTCATATTTTACTTCACTTACAAGATGAGCCAAGAGCTCAACACTGTCTGCAACCCTCGCCCTGCTGAGAAGGAACTCATTAGAGGGGATTATGGCAAATAAAGTTTAAGGAAATGAGGGGAACTCATTAAAACAGGATGATTTTTGCTGGCAGCTTGCACCCCTCGGAGCTCCGCAGAGCTGCACGGAATTCCAGGAGTCCTGAGCCTTCCAAAACTGCTCAGGTACACCTGGGGAGGCTTTGAGGGTTTGGGGGCTGCTGCTTTTCTTCCCAGTCAATCCCTGTGGGAACACGGTGCAGGCTGAGGAAGAACATCCCACTCCAGTGGAAAACAGGGAGAGCCCTGCCCCGGGAGCTGCCTCCTTCACCAACTGGAAGAAGAAAAATTCCACCTTTAGCTCACTGTGCAGCACCCAGTGGGATCTCCTGCTTGCTCCCCACAGCACAGCAGCTGCCAGGTGGCCTCGCTGCCATGGCTCCGAGCTGTCCCTGCACGGTTTCCCAAGGAAGCTGAACGCAGCAGCTGCCTGCAAGCCAGGAAACTTTCAGCCTTTTATATTTTTTTTTTAATCTCCTTGAAGGTTTGGAGCTCTGTGCCAGCCAGAGAACGCAGGTGCTGCGGCAATTAGGAGCGCAGGACTTCCTTGGAGCCATTGAACATCCCAATTATCTGCTCTGACAAAGGCTCCCTTCTCCCCACATCTTTTATCTCCATTTCCAGGAGCTCCTTTGTAACCCGACCCACGGATTGCTCTTGGCTGGCTCCTCTGGGAGATCTGCCTGTGTCACTTCCAGCTTTCTGATTGTCAAATTACTGCCATCCCTTCCTTTGCCCTGTCCCATCCTATTGATTTATTCCCGGCTGCACAGGGGGGTTTATCCAGCCCCTCAGCGTGGAATGGGATATCCCTGCCTGCAGCAAGATGGCAAAGCCAAGAGTGTGGAAGCAGGTGAGCTCTGAAAGGAGAAATGGGGCTTGCACCAATCCCCCAGGAAGAGAGGGATTAAATCCCAGCTCAGAGAACGCTTCCAGGGAATGCTCCATGCAACACAGACAGTGTGGGCCAGGACAGATGGGATGAGGGAACGGCTTCAATCTGACAGAGAATGGGTTTAGGTTGGGATATTGGGAAGGAATTGTTCCCTGAGAGGGTGGGCAGGCCCTGGCACAGGGTGCCCAGAGAAGGTGTGGCTGCCCCTGGATCTCTGGAAGTGCCCAAGGCCAGGCTGGACGGGGCTTGGAGCAGCCTGGGACAGTGGAAGGTGTCCTTGCCATGGCAGGGGTGGCCCTGGATGGGCTTTAAGGTCCCTTCCAACCCAAAGCGTGCTGGGATTCTGTGATTCAACACTGGCCTCAAAAATGCCTCAGGAAGGAAAGAACTGAACTCTGGTTTCCTTGGGTTTTCATTTTGTTTTTTCATAAACTTCCCATTCCCAGAATTTCCCTCTCATTATATACACCTGCTCCTACACCTGCTGATCCCTCCTGGTAACAGAGGCATCTCTCAGTTTATAAAAATGCCAGTTCAATACATTTCTGCACAATATGATGGGACTGGAATTGAATCTCTTGTTTGTTTGGGTTTCCATTTCATTATCAAGCAACTTGGCAAAACTAAGCCCATTTATTTTATATATTTAGTGTCACCACACCTCCATTTACCTTCCTCCTCCCAAATGGGGCACGACAGGACTATTTAGTTATTTCCCAGGTGGATTCAGCCCTTTCTGGTGTGTCCTGGGGCGGGAATTCAACATCTTCAGCTACTCTGGGAGGGAAGCAGGGGGTGCAGCGTGCAGTGCTGGCATGGGGCTGTCACTGCTTAAGGACAGGAGGTGTCACTGCCATGGCAGGACAGGGATGTGCTTTGTTCCCAGTACAGTCATCTCTGCTCACCTTGAAGGCCATAAATATGGCAGGACAGAGAGGAGAAGGAAGGGAGGGGAGGAGGGTGGAGTTTTACAGAATTCCAGGAGCAGGACAGAGCAGCAGGGACTGGGATTAAGGGCATTCTCCAGAGTTATTCCCAGCTCTCTGTACTGGTGGCTGTCCTGCCATCAAACACCTGGTCCTTGCATTCACTGGGGCAGGACTGGCCCCTCTCACTCTCCCTGCCCTGTGGGAGATGGATGTGGAGGGCAGGGAAGGGGCTGGAGAGGGAATTTCACCTCGATTCTCCTGTAGGGCCCTGCAGTGAGGGGCTGTCACAGAGGGGACAAGGAAGCAGTGACAAACCATTGTTCCTCGGGCTCTCCTACCCTCCTACACCACAGGAGTGTCCCTGGGGAATGCCTGACCCTTCTTACAGCACTGGGATGCCCTGAGCCCGTGGCTCCCAATCCCTGCTCAGCCCAAGGGCTGGTGTTCCAGGGAGGAAACACCAAACAGGAAGAAAAGCACTGGCAGTTCCTTTGGAGATCCTTCTTCTCTCTTGGCTGATGAGCAGAGGTGGGAGGTTGAACAGACTTCCCTGGCACTGGAGAGCTGAAGAAGAGCCTTGGAGCTGGTTTGCACAGTTCCTTCCTCACACCTCTTACCTGTTCCCTTCTGCAGGAATATGGGAGTGTCCAATGGACACATCCAGAACATCTGCCCAAACACCCAGAACTGGGTTGTATTTTTTCAGACTGACACAATCCTTCCTTGACGTGATTCCAAGCCTTTTCAAACCCTCCTGTCCAGCACCATTCCCAGGGAGCTGCTCCAGGCCTCGGAGAGATAAACTCACCTCCTCTCTAGCTGCCTGTTTGTGGATAAGGCTGTGATGAGTCACAGAGATGCAGGGAGCTCCTGGGGGCTGGGAATCCATGGGAACAGCTCATTTCCAAGGGACCAAGCTCAGGTGTTGTACACGTAAAACAATTCCTTCTCCTCTGCTGACTCATTTCCCTGGGTGAGCGGCACGAGGGCCAGAAAAGCCCTGCCTGCATTGTCAGGTCAGTCCCTTCCAAATTAATGACTTCTTTCTCCAGCTGACACTTGCTGTGAACACCTGGAGCTGCCAGAGGCCCTGTCAGGCTGACAGAAGCTCCCGGAGCTGCCGGGGAACTCAGCCACTTCCCAGAGCTCCTGTTAGACCCTGCCCAACAGGAGCAGCTCAGGAATAATCAGCCTGAGCTTCTTGCAAGGAATGGGCGCAGACAGCTCCAATTCCCTGGATCTGCTCAGCGCTGCAGGAGGTCTGGAGGCTCTGGATGCTGCTGCTGATCAGCCTTTCGTTTGTGATGGTGTAATTAAGGACAAATGTGGGGAATTCCTAACGATGCCGCGATCCTCGAGACCCAGAGATGCGAGGATCAGGATAGTGCGGAAGGAAAAAACTCTTGTGCCAGTGCCGGGGAGTTGTAGCCCCGTTGAGGGACATTCCAGGCTCATTCCTTGTGGGCAGAAAGGGGAGCTGCTGGTGCTGAAGGATGAATTAAGCTTTGGGTGTTTTCCTTCACTGAGCAGAGCAAAGCCACTGCTGTCTCAGGTGAGCCTGGCTGTGGGCTCTGAGCCAGGACCGCTCTCCTGCCTGGAATGACACCACGGAATCCCGGAGCATGACACAGGGTTGGTGTTACCCTGGAAAAGGGGGTCACTGATGGAGCACGGCTCTGAAATGGGGTGGGATGGACCCCTCTCCCCCTGGAGCCTCACTCATTTGAATTTATGGGAGCTGGTTCCTCTCCTCTCCCCACCCTGGCCAGGAGGAATCCATCCGACAGCTCACCCACAGCCTTGGATCAGGGATGTGTTTGTCTCAGCGAGCTTTTACAGGTTTTTTTAAAGCATTCAGCTCCCTGTAAGTAGTGTCTTTTAATTTCTCATGAATAATGATTAGTCTATAACTCCAATCAGCCCTTAAGATCCTGCACCTCATCAGGAAGTTAATTACACTTAGTTAGCAATTGCAACAAAAGACGTGCTTCTTGTTGACTCTGCTCCAAATCCTCATTTCTTCTCCTGACAGGCCTTGTCTCAGCTCCCTGGGAAGCAACTTGGCCTCCATTTATTTACAAGACTGTCTTTATTTCAAAGAAACTCTAAAGTGACCTGACAGGGAGAAATCTGAGGAAATTATGAGGGAGGCCTGGCTGATGGCAAGGAAACAAGCTGAGATTTCCAGTAATAAGTGTCAGCCTGGGCAATGAGATGTCAGATCAGCTCATTAGAGTGCAGGAAAGGCCTCCTTCCTCCCCATCCTGGCTGCTACCCCCAGTTACTCAGGGACTGGTTTTGATGCCCTGATTTGCACGGGGCACTGAGAGCACGTGCAGGTTCCTGAGCCAGCTCCTGAGCTCTGATCCCTGCTGGCTCAGCCTCCTCCTGGAGCATCAGCAACCTCTGCATGAGCTGCTCCAGGCCCTTTTCCAGCTCCTGGGAGAGCAGCTTCTTTTCATGCCCTGAATGTGCCTGGAGGTCTCCAAGCACTGGGGACAAACCTTGGCCACCACCTCCATCCCTGCCATGTGTCACACACACACATTTATTACATATAAATGTGTCCCATTTATTCCTGAGGAGCTGCTGCCACTGTGCTCTCTCTCCAAGCCAACAGCTTAGAAGGGAAGATTCATTTCAATCCCTTTTTTCTTATTTATTCCTGTTTATTCTATGCCCTTTGCAGGTTTGATTCACTGATGCCCTGTAGAGGTGATTCCCTCCCTTACATTTCAGAAGTTTCCCACCACAGTGACTCACATTGCTCCAGCCAATCTGCATTTTTGGCATTCCCAAAGGGCTGCTGATGTGCTGCAGGTCTCTGTTTTCCTATGTGGAATTCTCCTAAGGAGCTCTGATGGGTGATTTATAGCCACCAACACTCTGTAGTGGTTTTTCTCTTAAACTGAGGATTATTCTCCATGGAATCTCCATCTTCAAGTAGTCCTGTGGCTTCTGTAGTTGTAGCTTTTGGCTTTTTGTGTTGCTAATGCTGATCTTTGTTTTATTTGCCACTCGTGTTGTGCTACCACAAGAAGTACTTTGTCTTCACCTGCCTGGTGACAAAGAAGAGCCAGAGAAAAATCAGGTAAAGCCTCCCTTGGTGTTCCTGAGCATTGGAGATGTTACAGGGGGCTTAAAGATGCCCTGTCA
The DNA here is from genome assembly GCA_013398115.1 of Falcunculus frontatus. Classification (NCBI taxonomy): domain Eukaryota; kingdom Metazoa; phylum Chordata; class Aves; order Passeriformes; genus Falcunculus; species Falcunculus frontatus. The sequence continues at coordinate 256,408 of VZRV01003640.1, read as the reverse complement.
CAGGGAAAGTGTTCTGAAATGTGCGGAATGCTCTTCTCTCTCAGTATTTTGATTTTCTATCAGTATTTTGAGACCCGTTATACTCACTCTGGATCCCAAATTGTATTTGCTTTAAAACCATCAGCCTTCCCTGGGGTTATCCCTAAACAGGGAGATCTCACCTGGATTCAGTGGCCTGCCTGTGCTTCTGATTTTTAGTGGAAAAGGAGAGGACTCATTTTGCTGAAGGTTTTACAGCCCATCCTCTCGAGGATGGAGATTCATGGCAGATTTCCATGGAGACTTTTAGTGCCTCTTGGTCTGCATGATACCCATGGTATCCTCCTGCAGAAACCAGCCAGGAAAACTGGGATGAAACCAGCAGATAAGTGATCAAATGAGGGAAATCTGCATTGCAGGCCAGGAGCTGAGCATCCTCAAGAGGATTTAGGATTTTGCTGATCTAGGAGTGGTGTTTAATGTGCCTTTAGGTGATTGCAGTGAAAAACTGCAGGGGGTGGCCAAGCTGAGGAGCAATCCCTGTCCTGCTGTGGAGTGGGGCTGGAATGCTGCAGCAGGGAGCAGGGCTGGGGGCCAGCACAGCCCGGCCCTGTCCTGTGAGGTGGCTCTGGGGGCACCTCCCTGTCCTGTGAGGTGGCTTTGGGGGTACCTCCTTGTCCTCTGAGGTGGCTCTGGGGACATGAGGTGGCTCTGGGGGCACCTCCCTGTCCTGTGAGGTGGCTTTGGGGGTACCTCCTTGTCCTCTGAGGTGGCTCTGGGGACATGAGGTGGCCCTGGGGACACCTCCCATGGCTTGGGTGTCTGTGTCACTGCTCAGCCTCTGCCTGGATGGGCTGAGCACAGGGCAGAGCTGCCTGAGGCCTGATTGCAGCTGTTTTTGAACCTTTTCCATGGTTCATGACCCTCAGACTCCTGTGTGTGCTTTGGGAGTGTGAGCTGGCTCATGGCCCTGCTCTCCGGTTCGCCTCTCCTCCCTCAGCCTTCCCCACGCAGGGCAGGGCACTGATCACATCATCCCAGCAGCCTTTTTTGGGCAGTGCCACCACCAAACCTCCTCAGGCATCACCCCGCTTCGAGCTCCTCCAGCCTCCTGCTATTCCCAAAACCCGTGGCTTTACCTGGGCCCAGCTCTGGAGCCAAACCCAGCTGTGCCTCCCTCCCAGCCTCCTCCTTCTGTTTGTTTATAAAAATTCTTGATGGCTTCCACATTCATTAGCAGTTTGCCATCTGCTGTCTTAATAAAGTAATAAATGAGTGTCGTGGTGAGTTTCTTGACGGGCTTGAAAGCTTCATTTGCATAAGTATTTTCATCCATCTCTTCTAATTCTGCTCCCTTTCATCTGCAATGTGTCCTGACTCTTTCTGTTCCTGGAGGTCTCTTCCAGAACGCTGCTAACGCTGGGACAGGTGTTTATAAAACATTAAAAAAAAAGCCATTGCAGGATCCCAGGTTGGGCTGTCCTCGATGACTTTCAGAGCAGAGCTGCTGCTTTCAGAGTGTTGTTCTTATTAAAGCAACAAGAGGCTTCTTCCCACCACATCTGCACTTCCCGGGCCCTGGTTTCAAAGCAGAGCAGCACTGGGGGTTGTTCACTGGGTGCTGTTAATTTTAGGTCAGGTATTTAAAAAAAAAAGCCTATTTTAGCTGCCATCACTCCTTCCTCCATGTGGGTTTGTGCAGCAGGGAGGGTTGATCTGCTCTCCCAGCACTTCTGAAGGGGTTAAAGGCACAAGCAAAGGGTGCAGGACTGTTCCCTGCTGGCTTTCTCTCTGCTTATCAACTATTCCTCACTCATGGCGAGAGTGGCCCTGGCTGTGGATGAGCTGTAGAGTTTAAACATTCAGCTCAAGGCTCCTCCAAGCCTACACTGAGCCAGGAATCTGTTTTTGCAGGCGGGTTTAGCCTCAAGTGTGTGAGGGATGGGTGGGAATCAACTGCAGCTAAAGAATCCTCCCAAACTTGGGCTAAAGGAGCTGCCCAGTGCAGGGTCCCTCCCTGCACTCCCATTTTAAAGGCTGTTTTCATGGAATTTCCTGAGCTGGGGTCACCCAGCACAGGTCACCCAGTCCAGCCCCTGGGGACAGACACCCCAACAACCCCACCCTGGACATCCCTGGCAGCACCAGTTCCAATGCTCCTGGAGCTCTGGCAGCCTCAGGGCTGTGCCCAGCACCCTCTGGGGGAAGAACCTTTTCCCAAAATCCAACCTAACCCTCCCCTGGCACCACTTCAGGCTGTTTCCTGGGTCCTGTCCCTGTCACACGGAGCAGAGCTCAGTGCCTGCCCCTGCTCTTCCCCTCATGAAAAGTTGTAACTGGGATGAGCCTCCCCTCAGCCTCCTCCAGCTGAATAAACCAAGAGCCCTCAGCTGCTCCTTGTGTGGTTTCCCCTCTAAAAGGGGCTTTATTCCCTCATTCTGGGGAGGCTTTTCCAACAGAAGTGCCACCCACCTCCTCTCTCTGCTCCTGCCAGCCCTGCCCTGGCTGTCCTGGGGTGTGTGGCCCCTGCACCCCCTTGTTGGATGAATTTGGGGGACATGAATGGGCAGCATCTCCCTCAGGGCACCGTCTCCAGCAGGACCAAGCATCCTCTGCATATCCATCGGCATTTTTGTCCATCAGAGGGGTTCAGTGTCAGGCTCAGAGGGATGGGAGCAGCCTGGCATCACCAGGAGCTCCTGATCCCACTCTTCAAATGCACCCATTGGTGCCAAACAGGGATTAAAAACCATCCCCATGACCTGAGACTCGATCACAGGGTAAAATCTGCCCTTCAGGTGATTCAGGGACTTTGCCACAGAAATCACGTGTGACATTAACCACCCCAAAAGTTGTGCTGCCTGTGGGGGCTGTCCCAGCCCAGGCAGTTCCAGGTAGGGGCTGAAAGCAGGATGTGAGACCAACAGCTGGCTGAGGTTTTTGCATTGGTTTTGTGGCTTTCTTTTTTTTTTTTTTCCCCCTGACAGATAGTGGATGTGCTTAAAAAGTGCAGTTTCAGAACTTTTTGTGAATCAGTAAATAGTTTCAGCTGGGAAAAAAATAAAAAAGAAAGTAAAAGAGAGAGATGAAACAGCCCGAGTTAAAGGAGAGTGGGGAATTAAGCTTCTGTTTAGTTTCTGACACCTTCCTGGTCTGGACAGGGCTTCAGGCTTCTCTCAGGGAAGCAGAAGCTTCCCATTTTCCTCCTGGACATCCAACACCTGGCAAGGCAATGTGGGAACTGCAGGCAGAGGAAGCGAATCCCTGGCAGGAGCAGAGTGCCCAGACCCCCAGTTCCCTCCCAAAGCCAACATTTCCCTGCCCTGAACACCCAGGGCATTGCATTAGAAATGCCAGCTCTGCTTTCCCATCCATTAAGTGCTGGGCTCTGGGAGAGCTGACAAATCACAGAGGTTTGCAGTGCACATGGATTTCTGCTGCTTCTGCAAACTCCAGAAGGATAAACAAGGACATTTTTCATCCACTTTAGGAGCACTGATAGCAACTTTTGATTTTAATTTGAACTGGGATTTTCCCTGTAATACAACCTTTGACTCTTACAGCTCTGGTTCTGCCTGGAAAGGCTCTGGAAAGCTCCATTCAGAACACTCCTCCCAGCATATTTTGAATTCCCAAATGTGCCAGGCTGAAAGGTGATGTGGTCAGGAGATAAATGGGCTTCAAACACTCCTCTTTTTTCAGGGTTTCAGGCAGTTGCACCTTCAAACCCTCTCAGTTACAAACCACGAGTCAGAGGCATCTCTGCCTTAGTGCCCGGATTGGAACAGGCAGGATTTAATAGAATTGACAGGATTTAATAGAATTGACAAGATTTAATAGAATTCCCTGTCACCTCAGGCAAGAACAACTCAGACATCTCAGATATTTGAAAACAATTAATACCCCTGGCTGAGGACAGGCTGCTAAAAAGAACAGCTCACAGCAGGGCTGCGGTGTTTCACTGCGAGGTGCCCCCATGCAGCCTCTCCCTGCCGCAGAGGCACTGGCACAAGGACCCAGGTCCCAAATCAACCTGCAATCAACATTTATTCTCTCTTTTGCTTGATGAAAATGATACAGATTTATCTGGCCTGCACAGCTGGCAGTTTCCAGCAGCAAGGCAAAGTCTTGGAAGGTGGAGAGAGGTGGTAAAAAGGTAAAATAATGAAGGCACACCAAAAAAATAGAATTCAGAGTTGTCTTTAAGGGGAGGAGTGGGCTCTCCCTCTGTTCACAGAATCATGGAATCTCCTGATTGCAAAGGACCCCAAGGATCGCACAGCCCAGCTCCTGGCCCTGCACAGACACCCCAAAATCCCACCCTGGGCATCCCTGTCCCAATGCTCCTGGAGCTCTGGCAGCCTCGGGGCCGTGCCCATTCCCTGGGGAGCCTGGGCAGTGCCCAGCACCCTCTGGGGGAAGAATCTTTTCCCAAAATCCAACATGAACTTTCCCTGGCCCAGCTCCAGCCATTCTCTGGGTGCGGTCCCTGTCCCAGAGATCAGAGCTGCCCCTCAGAATTCCACTGATTCCTGTTCAGCACCTTCACAGGTGCCTGGGGAGGCCCTGGCACAGGGTGCCCAGAGAAGCTGTGGCTGCCCCTGGATCCCTGGCAGTGTCCAAGGCCAGGCTGGACAGGGCTTGGAGCAGCCTGGGACAGTGGGAGGTGTCCCTGCCATGGACAGAGGTTGATCTTGAAGCTCTTTTCCACCCCAGACCAGGCTGGGATTCAGCTCAGGCAGGAAGGGCCCAGCCCCACACCCAGCTCTGGGTCACTCCCTGTGGGAAGGAATCAGGCTAAAAGCTATGGGCATTTTCCTTGGCTTTCTCCTGGAGCTGTTCTGAGCACAGTCTCTGCTCCTCTCTCCATTCAGTGCAGAATTTGTCTCCCAGAGCTGCTCTTACCCCAAGTTTGAGGCCTGCCAGCACCTCACAGGGGGAAGGTGGGGGGTGACCTTGGCCAGGGCCCCAGAGCTCCAGGAAAAAAAACCCTTTTGCATTTCAAGGCACGGATTTACATCTCCTGAAGAAAAGCAGACTCACATCCTGCTGCAAATGGCTGACACGCCGCTTCCAAGGGCTAATGAATTTCCCAAGAACTCATTTGTAAATCCAATAATTAGTTTATGAATAACAATTAATTAAAACTTGAATCCCCCAAGAAATGTAGCATGTCATCCTGTCCTGGGCTCTGATTGATCTTCCCACAGGAATATTGCCAAGGCCTGAGACACATCTATGGGAAAAATTAACTGGAATCTGGCACAAAAGCTATATTTTAGTAAAAATTGATTGAAGGGAAATGCAATTATTAATGATTGCCATGTATAATTGCTGTGATTATGGGCTGCATTCTGGGGGAAGGACACATCATTCAGACAATTGGCACATCAGAGAGCTCCATTTGTCACCAGCTCCCTCCAGGGCCGGACAGAGGGGGGGGGTCCTGCCAGGACACCCTGTCCCAGCCAGTCCCCAACGAGTCAGGATGGACCTTTGGGAAGGGACCTGAACTTCACAGCCTGGAGCTCCTGCTGGCAATGTCTGGTGCTGTCCTGGGTTGCTGTGGCCACTGAGATGGTGTCACTTAAGGGACTGGGGTCACCCTGACCCAAATCATCTTCAAACATCATCAGACTTTATTGTTCTTCTTTTAACAAGTACTAAAAGTGTAAGACACCTGAAAGTCTCAGGAGCAAAATCCATTTGAAAGTGGCAAAGAAATGCTCCAAAATTTACCCCCCCCCCC
>VZRV01003640.1:227717-242704 GCA_013398115.1 Falcunculus frontatus | reverse complement strand
TAATATAATATAATATAAATACCTCTATTTAGGTTTTGTTCAAGCAGCTCTTTTCAGAAGTGAGAGCCACCTGTGATAAGGTGCAGGCCTTGCAGGCGCTGACCAAAGCAGAATGAAGATCTCTCCAGCAGCTCTTTGGCAAAACTCCATCCCCTGGGTGTGATCCCCATCCCCTCCGTGTGCTCCCTCCCCTCCATTCCTACGCCCTTGGCAAAAGAGGGATGCTGTAAATACAGACCAGCATGGAATAAGGTGGGAAGAGCCAGGATGAGTTACTGGTATCTACAAAAGAGACCATAAAGAAGGTCATTAAAAAAACCCAGCCCTGACACACGAGCTGGATGCTGGGTGTTGTTGCTCCATAAAATTGGCAGCTGGAAAACACGAAATAAATGGGAAGAAACCTCATCCAGCCTGTCCCTCGCTGGGATTTACTGCCCCTGGGGAATGGCAGCCTGAGCTGGAGCTGAGAGCAATCAGTGGCCAGAGATGGCCACAGCAGACAGGACCTTTTCCCTTTTCCTCTTCCCACGAGGCTTTCCAGGGAACCAAACCCTGGCAGTGTCTGGGAACAGCTGAAGGGGTCAGAGTGGTGGTGTCACCAGCACGGAGGGGACAGAGGCTGAACGTGCAGCAGCACCTTTATGTACCTGCCAGGACCTGGCCAGGAGCCCTGGGAGCAGAGGGGGCTGTCAGGAATGTGGGGCTTGTCCTGGCCACTGGGATGCTCCCGTTTGCTCCCCGTGCCACCACTTCCCTCACTGAGGAGTTGATTTAAATAAGAACATCTATCTTCTAAATTGTGTGTATCAAACAATCAATCACGGGGAGGCTGCAAACCTCCCCAAATCTGTAATTATGGTGTCACAGCTGATTGTGATGAAAGTGGAGCTGTCAGGGAGGCATTTGGGAGACAAACACACTGCTCCCAGCAGCTCTCCCAGGAGTGCTCGGCAAAGCTCTGCTGCCATATGGGGCCGTGATTAATAGCCCAGCCTATATGTAAATATTTAGCTGTTTAGGAAGCAACAGGATCCAATTACCTTTCATTCCATCCCTCTCCTCGTGACAGAGCACAAAGCAGAATTTCTGCTTGGTTTTTTCCCTTGGAAAAAGATAAAAAAAAATATGCCCCGATGAGTCATATTCCAGCACTGATATTAAAGACATCCTTCTCTGCAGCCGAGGTGGCACCGGCTGAGTGCTCAGCTGGGCCAGGCAGCTGGAATCTCGGGTTTGCTCGTTGCTATAATGTCCCTCTGCAAGGAAAGGGACACTGGCACCTGCTGCTGATGTCCCCTCGTGCCTGTCACCGTGAGAGCGGCCCGGGAGCAGAGCTCTTGCTGTTGCATCATCTGAGCTGAAGCAAAGCTTTTATCAAGAGCCCCAGGGTTTTAGGACGATCCTTCAAGCTCACAGCTCCTGGGAGGAAGAGCAGCCTGAGCACCCCGCAGTCCCCAGGGGCACAGACCGGGCATTCGTGGCTCTCACAGCAGCAGGGCTAGTTGGAAGCCCAGCTTTGGGAGGGTGAGAGAGGAGAAAAATGAGCCTCCGCAACAATTTCATCTCTTTAAAACAATTTTATGACTTTTCTGGCAAGGTCAACGTTTTTGACTGTGTTCTCATTCCCAGCAGGACTATCCATTCGACATTCTGGCCTTCTCCACTCTCTCTTCAGAGCTGCAGCACATCGCCTCCTCCAGGAAATGCTGGAACCTCTCTTGGCAGGCTCCAGGCTGTTCACTGCTCCCTTGGCTCGATGGATGAGTGTCACCACAGCCTGGACTACCAGGCTTCTCCAGCCTCCAGTTCTGAGCACAGGCTCGTGACTGGACTGCTTGGAAATCCTTGCTAGGGGCAGAATTCCCGAGGGAGCTGCCCGATGGAACACGGCAGAGTGTCCCAGTGGCCTCACCCAGCCTTGTCTCAAATGGTTCCATGGGCCACAGGAGCCATCCAGAACAACCATTCCCACAGCACCCATCCCTTCCCACCCTGGGTTTGCACACGCAGGGGGGAATTACTGACTTTTCCTGTCCTGTTTTCTCCCGGGATTGGTTCTTCCTAATTACACTTTGCACTGCACTGATCCTTGGGGATATCTGAAGCCTGGCTGGGCAGGGCCATCACAGTCCTCATATGTCCAAACCCAGCCATTCCATGTCTCTGCTTCCTGTGAACATTTCCACTTGAAATGTTATGGAAAATTCTTCATCTACGTGTAAAAGTCTGTTGGGTTTTTTTACCAACTGCAAACAGGTCTGTGCAGGAGAAAGGAATTTTGCATCACTGGTTTCTCCTGGGGAAAGGGGAGGCTCTGGGCTCAGCCCAGCACACAGACAAAGCTCCTCTGGCTGCTGTGCCAAGCTGGACACGCTGAGAGCCACCCAGTGGGGACAGAAGTGACTTCAGCAAGGTGTTTGTCACTTGGAAAGCTGATAATCACTTTTTTAGAGCTTTTGAATGGGCAAAGCTTGTTCTCCCTCATCTGTATGAGATCGTGAAAGCACCTGGGAGACTGAGCAAGAAATAAACTTCTCCAGGCTTTGCCTGACAAGGAAAGGTCCAGCATCACTGCCCTGGTAATTATTAAGGCTTAACGTGCTGTTTACAATAATATCTCACATCCTTTAGTCACTGAAACTGCAAGAAAAACAGAAACAAAACCCCTCCAACAGCATTTTTAGTGTTAGAGAGTCAAAACATTACTTTATTTCTGGCCAGGATGTGCAACAGAAATAATTTCATCCACACAGCCCGGGTGTGCAGAGAAAATCATTCCATGACACATGGATTTTACCAGATTTTTCACAAACTTTATACCATCAAACCCCAGAGAGATTCACTGCTTCAACGTTCAGTGGTCCCGAGTTACAGAGTTCTCAGTATTTGGTTTCCTGTTGCTTACAGCACCCCAGAGCTGCCCGGCAGGGAGTGCAGGTGTTCTGTGGCAGAGGGGGGAGATGATCTCCCTGCAGCCTGGCACACAAAACCCCACCCTGGCACCCTTAGCAGTGAGGGGACAGTGGCTGTGTGACAGAAATCCTGCCACAGCGAGCGATTCCCTCTTGGGAAAGTTAAAACTTTGGCGTCCAGGCCTGTGGGGCTGCAGAAGGAGAAGCAGAAGGTGGAGATGTCATCAGACTATTAATAACCGCAGGCAGGGAACAGCCACTGCAAAAGGATTTGACAAAATCAGCATTTCCTGAGCCGAGGCCTCCTGCTACTCCTTTGAATGGAGCATCAGGAGCACTGGCAAAGGGCCCTGCTCCTGCTGGCACAGGAATTGTCACTGGAGCTCTGGTTCAAAGCAGGACAGGCCAGCAGGTCCAGTCCTGGGGGCTGGGAGAGGCTCAGCAGCAGAGAAGGACTTGTGCTTTTCTTTCCATCATTTCCAGCTCAGTCCGGTGGGGTGGTGCTGAGAGGAGATGGCCTGGATCCTGGATCCCTGGGTTTGCTCCTTCCACACTCCCTGCTCCCTGCCCCAGCCAGAGGGGCTCCTCCTCTTTGGATTCCCTTTGGTGGGACCAGCTTTTCATGCTGCACTTTCCTTCTCCAGCTGACAAACCTGGCAGGGAACACACCCAGACTTCCCAGGCTTTGCTGAAAATAATTCCCATAAAACCTCTCGTGGTACCTGAACCCTGGTGCTCACAGAATCATGGAATTATGGAATGCTTCGGGTTGGAAGGGACCTTAAAGATCATCGAATTCCACCCCCTGCCATGGGCAGGGACACCTCCCACTGTCCCAGGCTGCTCCAAGCCCCGTCCAGCCTGGCCTTGGACACTGCCAGGGATCCAGGGGCAGCCACAGCTTCTTTGGGCCCCCTGTGCCAGGGCCTCACCCCCCTCACAGCCAGGAATTCCTTCCAATATCCATCCTAAAATTCCCTTCTTTCAGTTTGAAGCCATCTCTCCTTGTCCTGCCCCTCCAGTGATGGTCTCTGGTGTCTGGTAAAGAATCCAATCCCAATTTTCTATCTCCTAAAGAGGAAGTTCCTATTGAAATAGGAACTGTCCTGAAAAGGGCTTCAGTGAGTAAAACTCACCAGCACCATGCCATGGCCTCAAGTTGTGCCAGGGAAGGTTCAGATTAGATATTGGGAGAAAAATCTTCATGGAAAGGGATTTGAAGTGCTGGAACAGAGTGTCCAGGGCAGTGGTGGAGTCACCATCCTTGGAAGTGTTCAAAAAGCCTGTGGATGTGGCACTTGAGGATGTGGATTAGTGGTGACCATGATTGGACTTGATGGTCTTCAAGGTCTTTTCCGACCTGAACAATTCTGCGATTCCGTGAGTGACTTTTTTTGGAAGAGGAAATTGGAGTCCTCCATCCCAGGCACATCTAAGCAAGGCCTGAGCTTCCCAAGGATGCAAACGAGGAGAGAGGGCCAGCCTGTGTTAATTATCTCCGTCACAGGGAACAGCTCAGCCAGATGTTCATCCCGCCTCTTGCATTTCCAGCTTTTTGCATGGACCCCCTAAGCCAGCACCAAGTCCATCAATTTTAACAGGGCAAAACCATCTCGGGTGTGAGTTATTCCTGAAGATAAGTGACTGCGAGTTGGACTCTCTGCTCCAAGGCATTCTCCTGATGAATAAGCAACAACAGCATGGAAGCTTTATTGCAGCCTTCCAAGGAAGGGAAATGCAGAATGTTTTCCCAGATACCCATAATTCAAAAATAGCCTGTCCAATTCCACATTTCCTCATGGAGACAAAGCACTCTGCTCCGGGCTGAGCCCAGACATGAAAAATAAGGTGCAGTCTGGAGCTGTCATCAGAAATTTAGAGGAATGATGCATTTAAAATTAACTTACAGAGGGTTCTTCCACCCCTCACAAGAGCAGTGACAGTGGCTGTGGAACACTTTGGGGTCACCCAATGAGGGACAGGGCTGCAGAGCTGGACACTGTTGTAATGCAGGCAGAGCCAGAAGGAATTCGCCTTTGTTCACCTGGCTCCTGCTTCCTCAGATCAAACTCTGCTTGAGCCATGTGTTCCTTTTGTTCCCAGAACGAGCTCAAAAAATGAAATATTTCAAGTAAGGAAAACATGCAGGAATGATCACATAAAAATGAAAAGGACGAGGAATGTGAGGACAGAAGCAGAGACCAGTCCAAGCTTTTCCCATCATGCAGGTCTCCATGAGTGAATCCAAGCTCTGTGTGACTCCCAGGCACACATCTCTGGTTATTCCCCTGGTGTCATTCCAGCTTATCCTACTCCAGCCTTTATTGTCCCTCAACCCTGCCAGGACCTCACTGCCCCTGAGCTGCTCTGTGGGGCCTGGAGGCACTGGGACAGATGAACAAACTGGTGACACCAAAGGAGGCTGAAGTGTCCAAAGGAGGGACATGAGGGTGGTGAAGGGTCTGGAAGGGCCACACCAGGAGTGGGTGAGGCACCTCCAGTGCCGGGGACAGCTCTGGGACACTCAGGACAAGAAGGACATTGAGGGGCTGGAGCGTGTCCAGGGAAGGGAATGGATCTGGGAAGGGGCTGGAGCCCCAGGAGCGGCTGAGGGAGCTGGGAAAGGGGCTCAGCCTGGAGAAAAGGAGGCTCAGGGGGGACCTTGTGGCTCTGCACAACTCCCTGACAGGAGGGGGCAGCCGGTGGGGGTCGGGCTCTGCTCCCAGGGAACAGGGACAGGAGGAGAGGGAACGGCCTCAGCCTGGGCCAGGGGAGGCTCAGGTTGGACATCAGCAGGAAATTCCCCATGGAAAGGGAGGTCAGGCCTTGGCAGGGGCTGCCCAGGGAGGTTTGGAGTCCCCATCCCTGGAGGTGTCCAAGGAATGCCCGGATGTGGCACTCAGTGCTCTGGGCTGGGGACAAGGTGGCACAGCTTGGACTGGATGGTCTGGGAGGGCTTTTCCAGCCTCAGGGATCCTGGGATTCCTGGGAGCAGGCAGATGACTCAGAGTGGGACAGCAGCGCTCTGCTGCCCAGGGAAGGTCAATCACACCTGGTTTATCCAAGGGGATGCAGGAGTTGTGTTTCCTCCTAAGATATTCTCTCCAAGAAAAAAAAGAATGAATCAGGCAGGATCACACATAAAGAAACAGTGATGACAAGCAGAAAATTGCAAAGCTTTGGAAAGTTATGGCCAGCTAGAAACCATCCAGCACAGAAGTCTTTAGGTGACCTAACCCAGCTGCTGCTAATGTTCCAGCAGTAATAAACAGGAGCCACTTCCCTGGTTCCTCTCCTTCGGGATTCTCCGCTGCAACACTGGTTGGTACTTGGATTCCGTCATTTCTAGCAAAGCTGTTGTCTGTTATCACAAACACGGGGACATTATTACAGAGCTCACCTTGCAGCAGGATATGAATCAGAGTTAACCTTAGCAGACACCAAATATTTACTTTAGAAAAGGCAAAGATATTATTTCATAAATCAAAAATTGTTCCCTTGGCCCTTGAAGGAGGCTTCAAAGCAGATTTGTAATTAGGAAGCACATCCTGGGATGCCAAAGCAATTGAATCCGTGGCTGCCCCGTGGCTCATGGGTTCCCAGCCCAGCTATGCCCCAGGCCCCTGGATGGGAATCCCTGACTCTGTCTCTCGTGTCAGGCAGTGACAGAGGAGCGGTGCTCACTGAGAGGCTGAATCACTGTGGGAAGGGAATGAGGTGGCTCAGAGTGGTGCTGAATGAGTTTTGAGCAACCTCTCTCGTGAGCTGGGGCTTCCAAATGTGAGACATCCTCAAAGTCCTGCTCCAGACCCTTCCCTGTGCATGCCTGTGCAGCAGAAGGGACAGAGAGTGGCTTTCTGTCATCGCTCTTGTCTGCCCAGGGCCACTCACGTGGATGTCAGACCAACACGGACAGCTGGGTCCTGCCTGCCTGGCCTGAGAGCTTTCCAAGGAAAAACCTGTCCTTTTCCATGGGAATGACCCTGCCAGAGCCCTTCAGCACTCATCACCCTCAGAGGGGAGGTGAACACCAGAACCACTTCTGGGAGAAGGACACAGCAGGAGAAGGTGAAAAGCCCAGCCAGGGACCAGCCTAGAGCAGAGGAATTCCCCCAGGCACCAGCCAGCCCTGAATCCTGCTGGATCATTCCCTCCTGCTCCTGCCTTAGGGGGGAACCAGCAGGGTTCACCACAGCACCTTGGGATTCCCCCTTGGCACTGCAGCAGTTCTCTCTGGGCACCTCAGCTTCCCAGGGGGCTGGAGGGATCTGCATTGAGACCCCAAACCACAGAGCTGGGTGCACAGGTGATGCCTGAGATGCCTGGACACTGCCACCTGCCTTTGGGCATGGTCACCTCATGGCCATGGTGAAATCCTGCCCCAGGGGCTCTTGCAAGGCTCTCCTCGTGCTGCTGGGATCATCCTGAGGGAGACAGGGATGTTGGCAAGCTGAACCCATGTCCCTCTGCAGCAGGACCCTCCCCGGGGCTCCCCTGGTGACACAGGGGGAGCAAGAAGCCACCAAAGAGGCCTGTGTCCCCAGGAGACATCAACCCTGGAGTGAGGGGCTCCCATCCTTTCTGGGTCTGCATTTCAAACTGATTTTCTGCAGCTCTCCACATTTTTCCTGTTGCTTATTATGGTTGGAAATATTCCGTTCCAGGCTGTGCATGTTAATTCCTGCCTGCCACACTCTCCCCGCTCCTGTGCCCCTGGCCAAAAGATCCCAAGGTACAAATCCTTTGTTTCCCAGAGAATACTCGCTGGTAGAAGCTCATCTTTATTTATCAGGAGTTGTGTCAGCAAGGCTTTAAGAACCCAGCTGATCTCCATTGCCTGCTCACTGCAAATCAAAAGAGCCTGCAGGAAATCGGGTAGAACAACCATTAGATTAAATAAAAGCTGCCCCTCCGCCACCTGTGCTTCCCTAATCCTCTTCCCAGCAAGTGTAATGCCCACTGTGCTAATCCATGGGACACGGGGGCTGTGGGATCGTGGGCTGGAATTACAGCAACTCCTCTACGGGATAATTGAGCAGCACATTTTATTGTCCTCATCATTCTCCCAGCCTGCGGAGTGTTCAGAGAGAGGTGGGGCGAGGGGAAGGGGAGGGGGGATTTTCCAGAGCTGGAATTACAGTTCCTTCCTCTGGCTCTGCCTGTGCCCAAGGTGTTCCCAAAGGTGTTCCCGGCCACAAGCAGCAGAGAGCAGGGAAATTCCAGCCGGGGTAATTCTCGCTCTCTCCTCACCTCCGAGGCACAGACAGCAGCCACAACCCACCTGAATTTTTCATGGAGTCAAAAATGAAGTGGAGCCAGTAAAAATGTCTCAATACCAGCCATGGGTCCTTCATTTCTGGGAGCACTGGAGCGCTGCAGCTCTACTCCCCCCTCCTGCAGATCCTGGGTGTGGGTGCCTGACTTCCTCCCTGGGCTCCACCCTCTCACCGGTTTCTCATTTTTCCAGGCGCTGTTGTTTTCTATACTTCTGGAGTTAAACTTCTCTCTTCTCGGTGTTGTGTCCTGAGCAGAGCTGCCGTGGTAACAGAGCAGAGTGTCCCAGAGCCCTGCGAGGTGAGAGAGCCCAGTGCTCAGTCTGTCCCAACTGCACAGCTTTAAGAGCTGTGTTTTTTATTCTGGGCACAGGTTTTCTTTACCCGATTAACACTCGAAAGCTGTAGATGCTGTAAGCATCCCTCAGGTCCAAACTTACACCCACCACACTCCTGGGAGGGCAGGATTCTCTTTCTTGGCAAGTTCCTGACCTGCTCAGCTCGATGGGAGGCAGCCAGACCTTACAACACAAGGATTTGCTTCGTTCCTGCTGCTGTTAGCACTCGGCCCTCCCTTGTTTAAGGTATTGAGTCCTGATCTCTTGCACCAGCACACCCTCAAGCTCCCCTGCACCTAATCCCTGCCCTGGCCCTGCAGTGGATCCCAGGGGGTCACTGGGATCCCTGAGCTCCCCAGTGCTGCAGGACTGAAACCACACGGGAAAGGCCGTGGGAGCTGAAGGTGTCCCTGTGCTGGCACGGAGGGACATGAGGGTCCAGCCTGGGGTGCAGTCCCCAGCCTGAAGGTGCCATCCCCTGCATGGGGAGCCAGCGTGCAGCTCCCTCTCCCTGCTTCAGTGCACCCTGGGACCTGCTGGAAAACAGGGAGGAGGCATAGAAGGGTTTGTTGGCAGTGGAGAAGACACAAGGGAGGCAAAGCTGATGGAGAGCAGCAGCTCTCAGCTCCAGGGACAGCTGAGCTGTGGCTGGCTGGGGGTACCAGCCCTGGTAACCACACACTGAGCAGAGGAACTGGGCTCAGCCCCTGCCCCACACTTCCCAACTTGTGGGCTGAAGCTGCCTCTCACAGGGATGAACCAGAGCTCGACGTGCCACCCAGCCAGGGCCCCTGGCCTTTGCAGGGAGCCTGGCCCGTGAGCCCGAGGCACTGCTGTCACTCCCTGTCGGGCACAGGAGCAGTCTGCGTTTTCCCTTCGGACACAGCTCCCCCTCCACCTGTGCCACGGGAGCTTTACCCACACTTCCACCCAGGGGGCACCTACTCCCTCGTGGGGGAAAAGCTGCAAGGATTGTCCAGATCTGAGCAGTGCTGTGGGCGCAGCCTGTGGCCACATCTCCCTGAGCCAGCAGCCCCTGATGCCCAGGGAAGGGACGAGGCGCCAGCCTGGCACAGCACGAGCCTAGATTTCATGGAAAAGGGGGCTCTGTGATGGGTCTGACCCCCTGTGCTTCCTCCAGCTGCTCAGTGCAGATGCCTGCCCTGCCCCGAGCCCTGGCAGATGCGCCCAGCCCTGCTCCGTTCTCCAGGACAGTCTGGTCCATGGCATTTTCCCTGGCACGGCACCAAACCGGTCTCAGCTGCGTGCCCCTCGTGCCCCTGTGCCCTTCCCCTGGCCGAGGGCAGGGTGGGGGCACAGTGCCCAGCTGGCTGCAGCAGAGCCCCAGGGCCGGGGCTGTCCTTGAGGAGCCTGCTGGTGTTGGATGTGCCCAGCTCGGAGCTCAGCTGCAGCCCTTCGGATGCAGAGCTGGCACCTGATCCCTGCTCCCCGTGCAGAGGCAGAGATTTATCCCTTTGCCATGGCTTGGGATTTTTATTTCTAATGGCAGAGAAGCATCCCAATAAATCCTGCAGCCCTGCCTTGATCACCTCCATCGCCGACCCACACAACATCCTCAGCTCAAAGTGGGGCTGGGTTTCTGTTTTAGCCCTTTAGCCAAGGATGGCAATTCCAGAGTGACCCCAAGGAGGGCTCTGTGACACTGAGGGCTCTGCCCCTTCTCAGGTGGGTTCAGGGCTGTGAATCACTCGGGTCTCAGGGGTTCAGTCCCTGCTGCCACGAGGTAAATGCATTCTGTGACAAGTTCATTACTCTGGCTCAGTGTAGTGACAGAGCCCGTGAGTCTCAGTGGTTCCAGTCCCAGGGCTCAGCTCAGCTCAACAGCGTGGTGTGATCAGATTCGTGATCTGACAGCACCGAGCAAGTTCAGTGCCTTGGAAATCAGCCTGAGCTCACCTCTGTGCTCCTGCTGTCCGAGAATGAACCAGCTCCCAGCAGAGCTGAGATTCCTCAGCTCCCTGTGCCTTTGGGGAGGGCTGAGGGGCTCAGGGGATCAATCTCCTGCCCTCTGAGATGATTTGCAGCCTCTCCTGGGCTCTGATGCCTTTTCTTGGTCTTAAAATCAAGAGCCAAACACTGTTAGAAGGGAAAAAGGGATTTTACCTTGGTATTTATTTTAAGGATCCTTGGTGCACTCCATCCAGGTGGAGCACGCTGGAATGCACATCCAAATGCACACCCAAATGCACCCCCGTGAGCACCTCCCGAAATGCACACCCACAATGGTTTGGGTATAAAATGATAGGCTTTACCAATTAGCATATCTATCAAAGATTCCCCAATGAGAGGCTGAGCGAACCCCCCTTTCTGAGGAACTTTCCCCCCCTGGACAGGCCTATCTTAGTTTACAAAATGTGTTCCAGAGAAGGCCTTGGTGTCTGAGGCTTCTGAGATGTTTGGTCTGCTGGCTTAATGGAATACTGTGCCTATGCTGGTTATCAAACCTGAAGAATTAGAAGTATGTGGGCTAAAAGGCCCTTAAGAATACATAAAAGTTATAGAAAAGAGTAGATACAGGGGGTATATATAAAGCATCATGGCATCAGCTCCAACATCAGCAGCAAGTTCTCAGCACTTTATTTTGCTTTGTTTTGCTGGATTTTGTTTTGTTTTCAAAGGCATCCTCTGCTGGAGCTTCCTCTGGTGCTGCCAGCCCAGCTCCATGCCCAGATGAGATTTTATTTGTGTGAAACGGCTTCTGGGGGTTCGTTGTCATTGCTCAGTTCTGGGAGATTTGTTATAAAACAATTTCTCCAGAAACTGTGACGAATGAAAATTTCCATTCTATGTATTTCAATGGGAAAACGCTGGTGGGAAGAAGCCAAGCAAAAGATTTCTTGGATTTTCTCTTTTTCTCCAAATCTTAAACTGGAGAAGTCTGGCTTTTTCAGCTGGAAAATGAGAGCATTTGCCTCAACTTTCTGTGCCCGTGACAATGTGAAGAAATATTTCTTGCAGAGAGAGAGCTACAGGCTCTGCACAGAGCAAAAGGGATGAGGATTTATTGGGAACTTTCCTATTCATGAGGAAAAACATTGTTATTTCTTCAGCTGCTCTCCCTGTTTGTCGTTTCTGTGGCTTTCTCGCAGAGGGAAACACGGAGGAGGCAAAGCAAAAACAGAACTTTTCAGTTTGAAAACAGAGCTGACAAAAAAAAAAGGAAAATCCTAGTTTGGTTTCAAGCTGCTGCCTGGAAACTTAAATGCAGAGCAAATGACAATTTTGTCTCACTTAGAAATTTCCCTGGGGAAAAACTCCCAGTTCTCACTCAGCTCTGCTTTTTGAGCTTCCCAGAGCTCTAAAACCTCCCCTGACGAGTTGTTCCTGGAGGGGTTTTCATAATCCTGGTTGTGAATTGTCCCCGTCACCACTCCCTGCTCCATCACCAGCAGCTAAGGGCAGGAATTGATCCCTGGCACTTCCCACCCGGGGCTTGTTTCAGCCCCTTTGTGCCAGAGAATGATTTTAATGAAATGTTCCACCCTTACACACATGAAATGGAGCAAATTAAGTTTTTGTGAAATGTGAAATAACAGTTACCAAATCCTGCCAAAGCTGGGCTGGCTGAGCAGCACAGATGGAGCCTGGGGGGTGCAAAGGGGACAAGGACCCCTGAGAGCCCCAAATCTGCGCATTTTTATCCCAGCTCTGAATTCTGCCCCTTTTTCTGGCTTTGTAGGGCTTTCCTGGCCATGGGACACAGGTGAGAAATGATTCCCCTTTTCCCCAGGGACCCTGTCTGCGGTGCCAAATCCTCATTTCCACCTCAGCTGAATGAAATCTGAGGTTGGTCCCTGCCCATCCCTGATTTCACAAAAAGGTTTTATATAACCTGGGAGAACAGTTGGATACAGATGGGGAATTTGCTGCTGATAGTGGGGTTTTTAGGAAATACTGGTTTGTTTAAGGTGAGGAACGAGAGATGAAAAGGGAGAATTACAGATGGATTTGTCATTGATCAGTGAAAATGGCTGCTGAAATCCTGGGTAAATAATTGTAGAGGGAAAGTTGCTTAAGGAAAAATGATCCTAAATGTACTTGTTTATAGTGGAGAAGGGAGGAAGGAAAGGAGGAAAGGAGGAAGGGAGGAAGGGAGGAAGGGAGGAAGGAAGGAAGGAAGGAAGGAAGGAAGGAAGGAAGGAAGGAAGGAAGGAAGGAAGGAAGGCCCCCAAGTCTTTCCCTGTGTCCCCCTCTTTGCTGTCACTCTGTACTTCAGGCAGGTTTTGAACAAGAGGTTATAAATTACTATTTAACGGGTTTTTAATTGCTTCATGAATCCATGCAGCATTTCAGAACTCAAAGCATCTTGTAGCAGAGTTCCACACTTTAATTAATGAGAAGCTGAATGGAAAATCCACCTTTTTCTTTTCCACTAACTAGCTGATTTGCGTTACAAATTATTCCTTCTTGGTTTGGGGTTACAAAAACCAGGCTATTAATGCCCCTTTCACCTGTTTGGTGCCAGTTTTAAGGACTGTTATTGTATCTTCCAGGGTATTTTTCCTGATGGAACAGTTCCCTTCAGTTCCATCTTCCCCCTGTGGAGATCACAGTGCACTTTGGAACATCCTTCTTGCTGTTCCCTCTGTTCTTCCAGTTCTGCACCTGGTTCTGCTGGAAGTTTTTGGGTAATCCATTGCTTCCATCAAGTCATCCTCCTGCAGAAGCTCTGTTCCTCCTTTAAAGAGCCCTAATGGGTGTGTAAGGCAGCCCTTGCCCTGATAAATGCCATGCCCAATCCCTTCCTTTTATCATATTTATCCCTGAGCCTGCCACTTCCAAACCCCAGTGAGGATTTCAGAGTACTCATTTCCTTAATTTGAGACAGTTCCTCCAATTCTTAACCCAGAAAGAAAAGTTCCGCTGACAGAATTTTCCTCAGTTCCTCCCCAGCAGACATCAATGTGAAGAATTCATCTGGATTTTCTGCTCCAGCCCTTATCTTCCTTGAACTTTTCCTTTCATGCCTCGCTCATTTAAGTGGCCTTGGAGCCTCTCTGGCAGTGCTCCTGCTGCTGCTGCTGCTGCCTTTCAGGAGGATTTGTTGGTATTTCTTGTACAGTTAACAAGTTGTTCCTCGAAATATTTCTTGGCCTGTGTCACGATGATTTCCCAAGGATCTTGCCAGAGCTGATGTTCTTTCCCATTTCCCCTTTTAGGCACGACACACAAGCGAGGAGTTGCTGGAAGTTAATGCTGTGTGACAGGAGCCACAGCAGGGGAAAAGCACAGCAGGTCCTGGGCAGGAATGTGTCACAGGATCCCTCAGAACCTGCACTGGAGCTGGCACCTGCCAGAGCTGTCACCAGCCCCGGCTGTCCCCGTGTCACTGCAGGGATGGGGGTGAGCAGAGCACTGTCACAGGAGAAAATCCAGGCTGGGATTCATCAACACACAAACCAGCAGCCATGGACTGATTTATTGCCTTTATAGATCAAACCAGTCACGCCCTGGGAATGCTGATGTCCCTTGTGTGACCCCAAAAGGGATCAAAGCACCATGCTCAGAGATTCCCCAACACCCTGGGAGCTTCCCCTCGTCCCCCATGCCAAGGATGGCTCCATATTCCACGTTCTGTGTTCACCTCCGAGAGACACTCAGAGGAGCAGCCACAACCCACACGGAAAGGCCACATCAGGGATTTTGGAGGGTGCTGATTGCCCAGGCAGGGCTTTTCCAGAAGTTTCCCGGAGCCCAGAGCTGTGTAAAACACAGAATCACAGAATATTCTGAGTTGGAAGGGAGCCACGAGGATCTGGAATCCAACACTTACATGAATGGTCCATGTGGGGATTGAACCCTGTGTGTAGCAAGAGTGGGGCTGTCCCACTCTGGGGAATCATCTGGGAGCCAGGAGTGGCACAGGACAGGTGGGGACAGTGTCCTGGGTGTCCTGGGTGGGAGGACACAGTCCCACAGCAGCCACAGGCTCACTCAGAATTC
Organism: Falcunculus frontatus; assembly: GCA_013398115.1. Lineage (NCBI taxonomy): Eukaryota > Metazoa > Chordata > Aves > Passeriformes > Falcunculus > Falcunculus frontatus. The sequence continues at coordinate 228,214 of VZRV01003640.1, read as the reverse complement.
CAGGGACCACCAGGGAAGTTCAGGAAGCGCTCCAGGGTCAGTGCAGGAAGGTCCATGGGCCAGACAGGACGTACAGACCGTGTCAGAGCCAGAGCAGGCACAGCCCGAGCTGAGCTCCAGGGACTCCCCAGGACAGTGATGTGTGCGAAGGAGGTTCCTCCTCACGAGGGTGGCCAGGAAATCACAATTTGCTGGAGCACTGGAGGCCCTGGCAGCAGGGGTAGATCCTTTCTTCCCACCTCTAGGGGGGGAATTGCAGAGGTTTGTCATTAAATAACCCCTCCAGAAGGGCTGGGGGACAGCAGGGACGGGGCTGTCCTGTCCCCAGGCTGGGGACAGCTCCAGCCAGGAGGAAGGTTCGGGAAGGGAAGGTTAGGGAAGGTTAGGGAAGGGAAGGTTAGGGAAGGTTAGGGAAGGGAAGGTTAGGGAAGGTTAGGGAAGGTTAGGGAAGGGAAGGGAAGGTTAGGGAAGGTTAGGGAAGGGAAGGTTAGGGAAGG
>VZRV01003640.1:210508-227498 GCA_013398115.1 Falcunculus frontatus | reverse complement strand
GGAAGGGAAGGGAAGGGAAGGGAAGGGAGCCTGGATGTGGCGCTCAGTGCCGTGGTTTCGTTGATGAGGAGGTGTTGGGTCACAGGTTGGACTTGATGATCTCAAAGGTCCTTTCCAACCTGGTTCATTCTGTGATTCTGCGAAGGCTCCCAAGGCTCCTGTGTGGGCTTTGAATCCTCCTGATTAACCAGGAGAACCTCGGGTCCATCTGAGGCTGCCAGGAGGGACTTCCTGAAAACCAAGCAGTCCCCAGAACTGTTCCCAGCCTCCCTCACACTTCCAAAGCTCGTTTTTCCATGGCTTGGAGACAGAGGAAATTTGAAGGGCTTTGACAACCGTTTTCAGGTAATTTGGTGAAGCCTCTCCAGGTAATTGGCAGCGGGGGCACTCCCAGCACTCCGGGGCTGCCTGGGCTCTGCCTGGCACCCCGCGGGCACAGAGCACTGACACCGTTAAGTGTCCGAGACAATTTAAAATGAAGCGAAAATAAATGTAATTAGTTATTACAGTTTATTAGCAGCTCATATCCTTCGGCAGATCCTGTCTTTATTCGGTATTTAATGGGATTAATAACTCCTTAAGCAGGCGTGTGACAGCCAAGACCAGTGAGAGTCCACAGCTGGGACACAAATGTTCTCTTGCTCCTGCATTTTACACCATTTTTTTTAAAAGAGGGACATTTTTTCAGGCCTCTTCTTGACCATTTTCTGGTTCATTGACGGAGGAAACTGATAAGTGTTTGGGCCAGCAAGCAGGTATTGGCTGCTGGGATCCTCAAGTCAGGCAGAATCAGCCACAAAACTTCTGGAGATCCAGAAGTTTCTCAACCAAAATGTCTCATTCTGCCCCATCCTGGTGCAAGTTGGCCTCTGCTTCATTCCAAGGGGTCAGAGAGCTGCAGCAGACACTGAGCTTCCTAACTCAGGAGGATGGCTGAGATCATGAAATACAAGAGAAAAGTAAGGGCCTTGTGGCATCTGCATCCAAAAGCTGAGTGTAAACAACAAAACAAACTCAATTCTGCCTCATCTCCATTTGTTCCTGACAGGCCAGCACTCAACAAACTCTCCAGGCAGGACAGCAGGAAGGAAGAGCAATAAAACCAAAGCAGAACATGTTGCTGCCTTCAGAGCAGTGTCTGGGGGCTGAGCAGGCAGAGCCAGGTGGTTGTTGAAGATCCATCTGCCCACACTTTGCCCAGTTCCTCAGCGAGGCGAAAGCATCGCTTGGCAAAGCGCCACTGCCCTGGGTGTTTGTTATTACTGCAAACTCTGTCCTTGAGAGGCACCTGGCCGAGTTTAGAGAGCCTATTAAGAGCCCATCAGCCACTCTGCAGATCAGCACTTCAAAGGGGCTGAGATCCTCCTGAGCACCACTGGCTGCACACAGGATTGGGGGGCTCTCCAGCCCTGGGAAAGGGCAGAGGAAGAGGAGGGAGGCAGGCCCAGGTATCAGCACCACCCTCCCAAACACAGCAGTGGGGTGGTGCAGACTGAAGGCAGCAGTCAGCACCTCACAGCTCAGTCCTGCTCTTCATGACTGGAAACATCAGCTCTGGGTTCAGCTCCAGCTCAGGGCATCAGCGCTTCAGTGGCCACCGTCAGGCTCCTCCTGCTCCCCTCCGGAGGGGCAGCTGCTCCGGGGGTGATGGGGCTGTGCTGGAAACATCTGGGAGCCTGAGTCAGGCTCAGCATCCTGCAAGAGCCAGAGCCTGCTCTGGGAGCCTGGTTCCATCACCACCCTCACCCGGACTGCGGCTCTGAGCTGCATTAATTGATTGAGTGCTTAATGAAGCTCTGCATTCCCACCTCCCACTGCCCTGAGCGTGCTGCTCTGCTGCAGCAGCTCCGTGTGATCTGTCAGGGTCACTCTGGAGGGACATCACTCACCAGACAAGGAGAAATGCCCAGGTGTTAACGAGCAGTGAGGTAGAAAGGAATGATGGCAGGATCCTGTTGCAGCCACATGAGCCCCAGCCCGGGATGGAGGGGAGGTTGTTCACAGGGGCTGCACAGCTCAGCTGCTCAGGGGGCACATCTGGAGCTCAGAGGGCACATCTGGAGCTCAGAGCAGGCACAGGGCACCTGAGCCTCTGCAGGGCTGCAGGGACAGACTGCAGTGAGCTGCCTGAGAGCTGTCAGGGATTCATTGAAAAAAAATCCATCATCTTCCTGAGTGTTTCAGTGGAAGGTGTCCCTGCCTGTGGAGGGGTTGGAACTGGATGAGCTTTAAAGTCCTTTCCAACACAAACCATTCCATGATTCCATGGTCCTATGGTTCCATGATTCCATGACACTCGTGTCTATGTCTAAGGGACTGTGTAGATCAATTCCTGAGGTGCTCCAGCTTTGGGCTTGGCTGAAGCTGAGGCCCAGGAATAAAATCTTTCAGCCCCATCAGTGGCAGCTGAGGTGGATGTGGCAGCACGAGCGCGTTCCTTTAGGAGCAGGGTAATTTCAGAACTCTTCAAACAGTAAATGAGGTGTCCTTTCAGGAAGAGATAACCAGTAAAACGATAACATTTCCTAGAAGACAGCGAAATGCAAATAATCTCGGCACTGCACACGGTGCAGGCAGTCCACCTCCTCTCTGTGCACTTCAGAGTCACATGGAGATGTTTATTCACACCTGGTACTTCTGCAGAAACATTTTGTTCCGTTCCCCAGGTCCCTGTTGTTTGATTTTCCCACTTTCTGTGCCCCACCAAGACCCAGCCTCAGCCACTGCCCTGGGCCATCAGGACGTGTCTGGCTGTGAGCTGTGCACACACACCCTGTTCATTTACAGGCTGCTGTGTGCCTCAAAATCCCGGGCTCTGAGCAGTGTTTTATACAATATTTATGTTTCTCTGAGATGTGAGAGGTCACTCAACCTGACAGAGCTGAAGCCTCTGCCTGTGGGAGGGGGGTTCTGCTGCAGCATCAGCAGAAAGTAAATGAGCTCCCAAATGAGAGTTCAGAGAGTTCTGGCTGTCATTTCCATACAGCTTTGGACTCTGCTCGTGGCTTCTTCCTTTGAGGGAGGAAAAGTTGCTGCAAGTGTCTGGTCAGCAGCAGGCTGATGCTGGAATAGAGCACCAGGGGTATCAGGGGTTGCTCCCCCAAAGAGTGAGGCTTTCCTGGCCATTCCTGCTGACCTGGACAGCTCAGGAGGGAAATCCTTGCCCAAAGCAGCAGAGCAAAGGTGAACCCTCCATTTGCCACCTGGATTGTTCCCACAGCTCATCCTCCCCTCCCTCTGCAGCAGTTCAAGCACCTGGATTGGGGAGTCCTGCATTTCTTCACCTCCATCCTGCCTGCCAGAACCCTGAGCGCAGAGAGGTTAACTGAGACCTCCAAGGTCACAGAAGAGGAATGGTGCTGATCTCAGCTTCTTCTCCCCAGCACTCGGCTGCCTTCAGGCTGCTCTCAGGATGTTCAGTGAAAAAAGAGTCATGAGCACCCCTGAGGAGCTCTGCTGGTAGAACAGAGCAGTGTAAAAAGGCCAGATAAGATATAGGATAAACATTTGTGATCAGGAGGCACTTCAGAGCAAAACATCTGCTTGCCTGTGATGCCTCCTGCAGCCACCTAGAAACAGAGACTAGACAAGAGTAAGGGAATAAAGACAGGTATCTATTTGAAGGGCCTTCAAGGTACACCCTGGGGGAGCCAGAGGCTGCTTCCAAAAATTGGACCCCAAGATGGACGACAGGTCACGAGTTCTTCACACTTTTATAGGTTTGGACCATTTGCATATCAGGGTTAATTCTCCAATTAAAGCCCCAGTTTAGCGATGTAACGCCCCTCAGCTTGCCCCCCTTAGAATCTTTAGTTTACACATTTTGGGCCTGAAAACAGCCTGGTTGTCCTTGAAGGCAAAGCCTGGAGAGGCTTTGTTATGTCTACCTAGTACGAGAGAGTAGGAATTACAAGCTACAAGGAACTTCAGAGTTACACTCTAAGCAGTACAGAATTTGAAAATATAAAAGTTAAAACCTAAGGCATCACCTGGAGTGGGGACTGACTCTCCTGTGCTGTGACAGGGTCATTGAGGTGCTCACTTCCCACTGGGGTTTGGTGCCTTTTCAGGAATCCTGGAGTAAGCAAGACAGAAGCCGCAGGCTGGCAGACAGGACCCAGCCTGTGCAGGAGGCTGTCCCTCTGCTGAGCCAGCTGGAGGAGCAGCAGGATGTCCCAGGGCATCCCAAATGGCAGGAGCTGCCCATTCAGCTGGCTCAGCCCTACCTGCAGCAGCTGTAGAGGGATGGGGCACTGGCACCAACTCCTTCCAGAGCCGCTGGGATCCTTCTGGAGCCCGGCTGTGAGCTGGGCTTTGCTGAGCTGGGCTGGCTGATCCCCTGCCCCAGCTGCTGCTGCAGGCCCTGGATCAGTCACACACTGCCATGACACAGTGACAGCCCTGGAGGGTGTCCAGCCACACCAGCTTCACTCCCTTCCCTTTGCACCTTGCTGGAGAGGGAAGAGTTCAGCCACACTGTTTGGACACTTGGTATCCGGTGCTGTAGATGTTGGGAATGGACAGGAGATCCACAGATCAACTGGAAGATGATTCTTCCTGAGCTTCAAAGCCAAAGAAGGTCACCGATGCTTGCAGTTAAAAAGAAATTGGGAAAGGAAATCCTGGAAGCGAATGAGTTGCTCTGGGTCTCTGGCTGTAGAGAGCTTTTCAATGAAGAAGGGGAAGAGCACAACCTCTTCCCTCTCAACCACTTCCAGCCTTGTCCTGAAATCCCCAAGGTGCCATAAATGTGGAGCTGTGCTCCGGGGCTGGCACCACTCCAGAGCAGGTGGGCAGCTCCACCTAACCCTGGCTCCCAGGCCAAAAAGTACCTGTGGAGCAATTTCCACATGATTTCTACTGCCCAGGATATATTTTTGTTCTATTTCTGCTAAAACCCAGAAGAATAATTTTTAGGGAAGATTCAGCACAAGGCTTGTTCACAGTCAGGAGGGAATGAGGTAAGAAAATGGTTATTTTCCCCTGCAGATTGTCGCCAGCTCTATTTCAGAGGAACCAACCTGCCCAGCCACCTCTGCGGCCCCTTAAACAATTTCCACACTTATTCCATGGCCTGCAGCATGGTGTTAACCTAAAGGCAATGATGTGGGCAGGAGAAGTACTTCCACATTTATCCAAGGAGTGAAAGGGCAGAATTACCTGGGATGCCCCTTGGAACAGCAAATGCGGCGTGAAGGAACACGCTCAGCTTTCACCCGGGGATTGGACAGGACAGGAGAGCAGGAGTTACACAAATTTTAGCTAAAGCCATCAGCAACAGCTCAGTGAGCATTCTGAGTGTGAATGGCATTGTGGGCACACGTGGGAGGGACAGGAACTCATGTTCTCTGTCACTTTTCGAGCAGTCTGGCCATGCTTGGGCTGCACAGCGAGGAAACGCTGCCAGTGTTCATGGGTCAGAGCCCGGCGTGCCACAGGAACTGCAAACAGCTCAGGGATGGCTCTGCCCTGCTGGAGTCCAGCCTGGCAGAGCAGAAAACACCCCAAGCCTCCCTCCTGTGAGAAGGGCAGCAGGAGAGTGCTGAGGAGGAATTCCCTGGCAGATCACGGGGAATCACCCTCTGAAAGGAGCCCGTGAGGGGCAGGGTCACCTCCCCACCCTGCAGCTCCTGGGGACCCTGGGACCAGTCAAACTGTGCAGGGTGTCCCAGCTGGGCTTTCCTGGTGTCCTGAGCCCTGCACAGAGCCAGGGCAGTGCCCACCCTCAGTGCTGGGGGGTGGCACACCCCTGTGTGATCCCCTCTCCATCCCCAGCTGGATCCCAACTCAAAGCTGGATTTTACATTGTCCTTGCTGAATTCTGGATTAGAGATTTTTTTTTTTTTAATCTTTTCCACACTCTCAAGGGCATTTAAAGTCCTTTCCAGCCCTTGACCAAATGTAAGGGACAGGAGCATCCTGTGTTCTACAGCCCAGCTCATGGGTGGGGGATCCTGAACAGCCCCAGGCCCAGGGAAAGCCTCATGGATCAGCTGCCAGGGGCAGGAAACGTTCCTGGTCCTGTTGTGTGATCCCACTCAGCTGCCCAGCTCTGCATCCCCATCTGCTCCGTTCATCTCTCCCCTATTTCTTGAGCTTGTTCATGGAGATTTTATGACCAGAAGAGTTAAAAGTGCTGCTGCACCAGGGCAGGAATTATCTCTTGCCTTTGCGCTCAGCCTCTGAAGGCAATTAAATGGGTTTTACCCAATTTATTTCTGATGATCAAGGCTGACCATTACTCACCTCCACGTATTTTCCAGGTACCACTTTCCTTAATTATTTTTCCAGGAATTAGGGCTGAGTTACAGGATTCCAGCACTGAGACACAGGACCTGCAGTGCCCATGTCTCTCCCTGCTCCACGTGTGAACTCCACATGCAGAAGGACCTGTGTGGAGCCTGAGGTGGCTGAGGGTGCTGTCCCTGTCCCCTGCTCTGTTTCCACACGTGTCTCCGAAGCTGGAGGGGTGCAGCAGGGTCCCACAGCAGGATTTCTGGCTGTATCCGTGGGATTTCTCCCGAGGGGGTGGCCCATGGTCTCCTGTTGGTGTGGGCTCAGCCCCTGGCTGGCACTGCCCCTGGCTGGCACTGCCTGCAGGGAATGGCTCTGTGACCCCAAATCTGCTGGCACTGACCCCTCTGCCCCCTCCCCTCCAGCTGACACTAAGCTGTTCCTCAGGTGGAAGAAATCCTGTAAAATCCTATTGGAAAACTCCTGGAAGGCCTTTTAAATCTGCTCCCGTCCCGAGTGCTGCACGGCCTCGAAACTTCCGAGCTGATTTATGGAACAGCCACGCACAGGCTGCTGGGGAGAGTGGGGAAACCCTCCCTTTGCCCTTTCCTCCCCTCTCAGCCCAGTGAGAGCAGTGTCACTGCATTCCAGGGGCTGGATCCACAGGCTCACAGCTCCAGGAATCTCTGTTTCACTTCCCAAGGGTCTGGCCACGCTCTCAGACCTCCTCAGCAAGTTCTTGTCCCTCTCACTCCATGTTGTTGGTTCCCCAGTGCTCCAGAAAATCTGGTCCTTGTGGGGACCTCAAGTCCCCAGGAAGGATGGAGAGAGGTCCCACAGGTTTTAAGTCTTGCAAATATTCCCAGAAGCTGGAATTTCTCTGATTTCCCTCACTCTGGAGACTTGTCTGTACTTTTTTTACCCGATCCTGCCCCCCGACTGCATCTCCTCGTTGATATTGCTGGGTTTGCAAGGCTTATTTCCCACCAACAATTGATAGATGCTCCCCACTTCATTCCTCTGGAACAGTTTTCTCCTTTGCCAGGGAAGCAGCTGCACACCAGACCCTTGACAGAATCCCTTTTAACCTCATTTCAGGAGCTCTGCTCCTGTTTAACAATAAACCACACACTCCATTTACTGTTGTTCTGTAAGTAACACTCCGTGATTCAACTCAAATTTATTCCATCTCCCACTGAAGCAAGCCAGCTACTCCCCAGCCTATTTCCTCCTGAGCCAAAATGACAAATTAGCAAGGTTAAGCATTGCTTTAAATTCAAACAAAACGGGAGAGAGCCCCTTGCAGAAGGAGCAGGGTCAGGCTGTTGCTCTCATCTCAGAGCTCTCATTTTGCCCCGTTCCCAGGGGTGGCTGAGCAGTGGGGTTTTACAAGGGGTGGGTTTTACACCAAAAAGGGCTCTGGAGAAGCAGCCTGAGGGGTGACAGAAAGCTCAGAGCTGAAGTGATGCTTTATTATTATTTCATTATGGTGTCAGTGCACTTGAGCCAAGCTTGGAAAGGTAAATCCTGCAGCCCTGAATTCCAGAGGAGCTGGGGGAGGCAGAGAAAGGCCTCACAGGCTGTCGGGAGCTGTCCCACTCCCAGGGCAGGCAGGGAGGGATGAACAGCAGTAGCTACACAGATTCAGGGGATCTGCACAACTTTACAGGGTCTCCTCAAATTGATGGGATCTCCAGAGCAAATGGCCACCATCAGGCCTGGGGACAGGGCACAGCCCTGGCTGCTCCTGGGGTCAGTTCTGCTCCCACTACAGCTCCTGAAACACTTTGGAGTCAATGTTTCTGTTTCCTGAATGTACCTGCTTCCCCCAGATAAAGATTTACAATCACGGAATTCCAGAATGGTTTGGAAAAGGACCTTAAAGCCCATCCAGTTCCAGGGGCAGGGACACCTTCCTCCAGCCCAGGTTGCTCCGAGCCCCCTCCAGCCTGGCCTTGGGCACTTCCACGGCCTCTGTGAGCAACGATTTCAGATTTCAGCCTCAAAAATAAAAGCTCCAGAAAGAGGGAAAGAAGAAAACAGAAGAAAACTACCCCAAAAGCTGCACAGGGAGTGGGAATTATTCCTTGCCTGTTCCAGAGGATGCAAGGACACCTGCAGTCACTGCAGCCACCTTTTGCACACCGAGGCATCCAGAAACTTCTCAAGCAAATATTTTTCCTTCTCCCAAGCCCACAGAGGAGCGCAGCTGCAAAGGACCTGCAGGGAGCTGCAGAGGGCTCTGATCTGCTGGAGAACATTCCCGAGGCTGAAAAGCACATTTTGCAGTGCAAAACTTCCCCCAAATGAGCAGGATTGTTCAGTTTATTTTTAATTCTGCATTTCTTTGAAGCTGCCTTTTTTTTTTTTTTTTAAATCTTTTCATCCCCCATTTACTCTGCTAGCGGGGAGTGTTTCCATATTTTTCCCCCCTTTTGCCTTTTCCAAATCCTGGCTGTTTTGTGGTGGCAGAGTGACAAGAGAGCTTTGAAACCGCACAGTTCTGCCAGTCTGCCAGCGCTGGCAAAATTCTGCAGGAAAATAGAACAGTGGAAATAAAAATTGCAAAAAGGAGGGGTAAAAAGAAGCATTTTTTGGTGCTTAAAAATGTAAAAAACTTCTCTAAGAAAAAAATCCTCCAATGGGTGATTTGAAGGCATTGACCATTGTGAAAGAAAAATCACCTGGATTGGTTTTCCTGAGAAAAGATGGATTTTTGACCAGTTCTTCTCATCTCTGAGGCGTCCAGCAGCACCAGTGGGTCAGCAGTTGTTCTTTTTTTTTTTGCCCGAGGTGTTTCCAGATGTCTCTGTGATGAGCCTGGACCTTTCAGAGTGCTGGGCTGAGGTTTGGACAGCAGGAAAGTCCTGCCCTGGGGGATTCTCCCTCTCCAGTGTGGTCAGGACAGGGGCAGAGCTGGACACGGGCTCTTCCCCTCCTCCCACCTGCTCCCTAATTCCCTCTCTCCCATTCCCATCCCTGCTGACACCGTCACACCCAGAGCTGGCAAAGATCAAAGAGGACAAGGAGGTGGCAGCATCTTTATTATTTTCGGAGTTGAAAGGGATGTTTACAGCTCCCCGAGTGAGGTTGTGCCTCTGAGGCAACATTCCCTGCACTTTCAGCGCTGTTGCTGTCATCTTCCAGGAGAAAACGTGTTCCCTTTTGATCCTTTCGTGCAACGGCATCAAAACAGATCAGGCAAAGGCACAGGACCCAGAAGTATTTAGTCAGCACCCTGTTCAAAGGCTTTCCTTTCTTCCTGAGGGGGGAGAAACGAGCAAAGGGAATGTGCAGACAACGAATAACAAAGAAAACAGATCCTGGAGAGGCAACAGAATCGGGGAGGCAAGGAAATCCTGGAGAAAACCATTGTCCCTGTGTGTGGCTGGACACCCAGCAGCGTGGAGGTGCTGAGGAGATTGCAGCTCCAGGGAGCAGTGGGAACTGAGTTTGAGGATGGGCAGGAATGGAGGAGTTCCCTGCAGAGGCTGAGAGATGCTGAGCTCCATCAGCAGCTCTGTTTCTTACTGCACCCAAAGGAATAAAAATCGCCCACTCCCAGGAATTCTCATCACTCCAGTGGAGAGGCTTTGCTGAGATTATGGAAAGGCGTGACAATAACAGAGAGGTTTAAAATATCTGATAACAAACCTTTGACAAGCTGCCCAGAAGGATCCCCTTACACCGAGATGTTTGGTGGTGAAGGGCTCCCCCAGCAGCATCTCTTCCCAATGTCACACCAGGGTACAGTGTGACACTGGGGCTTCAGGTGCATCCCAGGCTGGAATGAACCAGGATTTGTCTGATCAGGTGATTTCATGTCGTTGTTTTCCATGGTCTGAAAGGTTCTGCTGCTCTGCCTTGAGAGAAATCTGGCAGGAGAGAAGAGGCACAGGTGAAGTGAGGAACAGTAATCACAGAATCATGGAAGAGTTTGGGTTGGAAAGGAGCTTAAAAACCCCCCAGTGCCACCCCTGCCATGGCAGGGACCCCTTCCCCTGTCCCAGGCTGCTCCAATCCCCATCCAGCCTGGCCTTGGGCACTGCCGGGGATCCAGGGGCAGCCACAGCTGCTCTGGGCACCCTGTGCCAAGACCTCCCTACCCTCCCAGGACCAATTCCTTCCCAATATCCAACCTAAAATTCCCCTGTGTCAGTCTGAACCCATTCCCCTTGTCCTGAGAAACAGCTCCTCAAAAAAGTGTCTGTGAGGCCCAGGTCTCCAAACCTCAGGGATGAACTTCAGGATGAGAATTTCCCAACTCTAGGACAGTTTTTTATAGAGAATCTTCATTGTCGTGGTCTCTGTCCTCAGAGCTGTGTGTGACTTGCAAATCATCCTCATTCCCCCTCCTTTTCCCCTCAGCAGATGTTTCCAGAGAAGCAATAAGGCTGTAAAAGGGAAAGCTAAAACAGTACAAGATGTGACACTTGGAGGAAAAAAAAAAAAAAAGGAAATAAAAGGAGGAAAAAAAAGAAGTGGTTTCAAATCTCTTTGCTCAGACAGCGCCATGTGATTACAGCATTTATCAGTGTCTATCTCAACACGGAGCAGCTCCAGTTTATAAAGAGTGACACATGCAGAGCACAAAATAACAGGGCTGCCAAGGGATCCTGAAAGGAAACAAACCCACGGCAGCTCAGGGAGGGGATGGGAAGCACAGCAGGAGCTCCATGTCTGGGCTGCTCTGCAATTACTGGGACAGAGGCTGCACAGCCACGTTCCTGCAGGGAATGGCCAAGCCCAGCCCTGCCTGGAGGAGAGAACTTCCCTGCTCTGCTCTCCTGGCAGGGCAGATCCATGGATTTTCAAAGCAGAATGCCTGGAGCAGGGGATGTTCAGTGTCTCCACAGTTCCTGGAGAATGCCAAGAGAAGAGTTAATGTCTAAAAGAGGCAAGATGTAGATATAAGGAAGGATTTTATTAGATTAGGGTGGGAAGGCCCTGGCACAGGGTGCCCAGAGCAGCTGTGGCTGCCCCTGGATCCCTGGCAGTGTCCAAGGCCAGGCTGGACGGGGCTTGGAGCAGCCTGGGACAGTGGAAGGTGTCCCTGCCATGGCAGGGGTGGCACTGGGTGGGCTTTGGGGTCCCTTCCACCAGAACTCTCTGTTCCTATAACTCTGCCTTGTCCTGTTGGCTTCCCTTGCATTAAGAGGGAAGCAGGATTTGGGTCCTGGCTGTGGCCAGGCTGTGGCCACTCCTCTGTGTCCACACATCAGCCCAGCCTGGGTTCCTGAAAAGGATCAAACTGATAGAAGGAGAAACCTCCCAGGAGAAAGGGAGTCACACCCTCCCCTCTGCCCTCGGAGGGAATCCCTGGAATGACCCTGTTCCCTGCCAGGCGCCAGGGAAGGATTGTGTTCCACCCCGCTGGCCTCGAGCAGAAGGGTCAGTGGGGCTGAGCTGGAGCCCCCAGAACTGGCTGTGCTGGGCTGGCAGCCCCAGCCTGAGCTGCTTTGGGGCCTCCAGCACCCTGCACCACCCTATCATCACCTGCTCCACCTTCCCTCAGGAGACACCCACACTTCAAAGAGAGCCCAGGTGACTTAGGAAACCCTGAGCATGGTGAGGAGCAGCTCTCCCTCCCCCTGCCCAGCCACACTGACCTGCAACAACCCCCTACAGACATTTTCCAGGTCATTTTTGAGTTTCCAGAGCTGCCTGTCCCTTCTGGCCACCAGCCCTGGCTCCTCAGCGAACAGTCTGGGATTCTGGGAGTTCTATCCTGAGAATAAACCTGGTAAATGTGATTTTCTGGGGAGGGCTTTGGGCTCATTCTAGAGGTGCCTGTCTATGATTTATCCTCCCTAACCCAGAGCCACTTGAGCTCCATTTCCCACTTGCTGTGCACGACCTTTCCAGAGAGGGAAATGCTTTCCCATTATCTGGTTAAAGGCATCTTTATTTTGCCATTGTATTTCTCAGCCATTTTCCTGTAAATCTCAGTAAAACAGCCAGGGTTACTGCGAGAGCTGCTTTAACAATGAAAGCAGCTTCTCCCTAAAAGTTGTGTTCAGTCTAATGAAGATCCATCTGCTACAGCACAAAACCCACGGAAATAATGAGGGGAAATAGGTTTGGTGATCACATCTCTCACTCTGAGAGCAGCCAGGAGCTCCCCTGCCTGTTGTGAAGGAATAGAGGAACATTTTGTGCCCTTTGGCTCACAGTCAGTAAATAATGAGAAGCAGGCAGCTGCTGAGCATTTGCCCAGCCCGAGCTGCGGCTAACAGCCAGGGCTGAGGCAGAACCAGGGGTCAGACCCGAGCCCTGCAGAAACGCGAGGGCAGGGGCGACCTTTGTGTGCATTAGAAATGTCAGCAGCTCCCTGATGTTGGCTGGGCCGCCCTCCAAGGCTTCATGGGATGTTCTGGACAAGTGGGAAGCAGCTGAAATCAAGCAGACCCCTTCTCCTGCTCAGGGCTCGGTGCCAGGAGCCAGCAGAGTAAAGGCAGCACTGAATTTCCACAGCCCTGGATTTCCTGGGATGCTGCCACACCACACGCCCCACAGATTGCTCACCACATCCTCATGCTCGTGGTCCCAAAGGGGGCCTTCCTGCCTGACACATCCAAGCCAGGCTGGACCTGGGCAGGGATTTCACCTCTGGTGTGTTCTGTGCATTCCCACAGAATCAGCTGGAAGAGCTCCAGCCCCAAAGGGAGATGGAACCACCCAGCACTCGCTGTCATCACATCCACCTGTCCCTCTCCATGCTCTTGCCACACCTGCAGCAGCAGAGCTGGGGCTGGAACAGGGAAGTTTCCTTGGCGCAGCTCAGATCGTGTTGTCCCTGTCACCTGCTGAGCGCCCTGGGGGACCTGCAGGATGTGTCACTGTCCCCACCTGCTCAGCCTGTCCACTGAAGCACCCCCAGCTCTCTGCAAACCCCGGAATGAGACACCCAAAACGTGTATCCAGCATCAGGTAGGGGATGGTGACACTCCTGTCATTAACACAACCATTAAGGCAGCTGCTGGCTCCTCTTAGGGAATCCCAGATTCCCAGGATGGTTTGGGTTGGAAGGGACCTTAAAGATCACCCAGTTCCACCCCAAGCAGACCTTGGCACCTGGCAGAGGTCAGGCCAACACCCTGAGCCCAGGAGGTCAGGACAACCCTTGACCCCAAAGGTCTCATCCCATGGGGAAGGGCTGCCCTTAAACCAGACAAGAGAAACCAGGAATCACTTCATCAGACTTCCCAAAAGGGGTTTGCAAAGGTCCTCTGTCAACTTTGTGTCAAGGCAAGAGAGAGACAGACAGCCTGTCTGGGCTCTGCCCTCTAAAGGGATTTATCTGGCCACGCCGAGAATCCAAGCAGAAAGCAGCAGAGGCAGTTAAATGCTCCAAATACTTTGTCTTCTGTCAGCATCAATATCTGGAATTAGGTCCTGAGAGATTCATCCTTGGAAAATATCTTCAAGATGAGTGAGTCCTCCCAAGGCCCGGCTGAAAATTTCATTGTTGATGAAGATGACTGGTCAATTTTTGACCAAAACCATCCCAAAAAAGCCCAACTAAATCACATTTGGCTTTCACCTTTGTCCAAGGAGACACAAAGTTCTTTCTCAGAGTTTGAATTTCCTTAAGGATAAAACAGAAAAAACCCCTGACTTTATGAAAGTCATTTTTCATTAAACTGGTTTTTTTTAATTAAACTGTTGCTCTTTCACAAGGCAGTTCCTTCTAGGACCTGAATTCCCAGAAAAAAATGTCCAGACTGTTCAAAGTGGGCAGTTCTTCTCTGTCCTAAAAGCCTTGGGAAAAAGACATTTAGGATTCAAAAAATAAAGGCAATTTCCATTCTCAGACTCAGGATGGGATCCTTGGGACTGTTCTGTGCAGGGCCAGGAGCTGGATTTGCTGATCCTTGTGGGTCCCTTCCATTTTGGGATATTCTGTGATGGTTTCTCAGTGTTTAGGGCAAAACTGGGACTCGCAGAGGTGTGCAGGGAGATGAATCCCATGGGTTTCTGGAGCATCCCAAGCCATTTTCCATATGAAATAACCCCAGATAATCGGGATACTTGGTGCTTTAGCTCCAAAACTGCTGCCCTGCTTCCCCTGGGAAGTTTTTGTCTTCACAGAGAGGAAAACTTTGCCTTGAAGTCCTCCTTTCCAGGTGACTCTGTGCGAGGAACCTTCAGCCCAGACTCACGGATATCTCCAGATTCACTCGGAACTGAAGGTGGATTTGCTGGAGAAGGGTCATTTTCATGGCAAACCCCTTCTGAATTGCCTCCAAATGCTCCATGCCCACACAAAAAATCCCAAAACCCTCACCAGGAAGGGCACAGCCTGGAAGAGGCCATTTTCCAGCCCCATCCCTTGCTCCCTCTCTGTCCCATGAGCTCAGGGAGCCATGTCGTGCCCAGCACTAATAACACACACCCCAAGCACACTTCCCTGCTTTTCTCCCTGCTCACGGGCAGCATTTCCATTTCCTCTTCCATTTGGGAAAGCAGAATTACAGCAGAGACCGGGATTGGTTCAGCAGAAGTATTGGCGAGGCAGTGCTGGAGCCCATTAAGCGAGAGCTTGGCTTTCATGCTAATTTTCTTTTTAATAAAGAACAAATGGGCCAGGCTGCTGCACAAAAGCGTGGAGCTGCTCTGAAACGAGCAGGAACGGAGCTGGGAGCAGCACAGCCCTGCTGTGTTATTATGTTTTGGGGGTGGAAAACTCCTACAAATCATTTGTATCCGTTGTCTAAATGGAACGCGCAGGGAATAATTTGAAGCAGGGAGGCATTAAGAAAGTAAAGGATCCACTTCTGCAACTCGTTTGCTTGGCTTAAACTCCTTGCTTTGTTTGCTGCCCTTGTTAGAGAAATTGTGCCTTGGTTAAACTTAAAATATGAGTGTGATTATCAAACCCAAATATAAACCAATACAGAACAGAAAACACTATTCATAGCCATGGAGAGCAGGAGCTTTACATAATTTCCATAGTGTGTCGTGCATTTCTAGGAAGGAGAAAAAGGTCTTGAAAAGAAGCAGCTGACAGGGAAATCATTATGAGAGATTTTTATGCTCACAGGGTAGTCTTAAACGAGAATAATGTTGCTCAGGCAAACAACGCTTGCAAACTTATTTGGGCCTGAAGTTCCCCAAGGCTCCTCGTGGGCTTTGCAGAAGTGCTGAATCAGGGCAGGAGAGGCAAAACATTTGCACGGGAGCCACACAGAGAAATCAGCACTTCTGGCTCTCAGCAAGAGAGAGGAGGCTGCAGGAGCAGATTTCTCCCTACTGCATCCCTGGCCTTGTCTGGGAGCAGAGAGCAATCCATGGGGACAGGGGCAATCCATGGGGTCAGGAGCAATCCATGGGGACAGGGGCAATCCGTGGGGATGAGAACAATCCATGGGGTCAGGAGCAGTCCATGGGGACAGGGGCAATCCATGGGGACAGGAGCAGTCCATGGGGCCAGGAGCAATCCATGGGGTCAGGAGCAATCCATGGGGTCAGGAGCAGTCCATGGGGCCAGGAGCAATCCATGGGGTCAGGAGCAATCCATGGGGTCAGGAGCAATCCATGGGGTCAGGAGCATCCTGCTGCCCATTCCATGGGGCTGAGCTGTGACCCAGCCCCGAGGCACGGGCAGGGTGTGAGCCAGTGCTGTCAGCGAGGTTAAACAGGCCTAAAAGAGAGAATGGGGCAAATGGATTCATCCCTGGTGCCTGCCAAGCTCCTCTGGGAATGGTGTGGAGCTGGGGAAGCACAACCAGCCCTGCTGAGGCCGGAGCAGGGCTCGGTCACAGCTGCAGCAAACTGAGCTGGAGGGGCTGCTGGGGCAGGCTCAGGGAGGAGAACGTGCACCAGCTCTCCCTCTGCTTGACTGATCCTCCAAAAAACTCCAGTCAGGCTTTAAAGCTGAACTTTGGAGCCATCTGAACTCAACCAGGATAGAAAGAGCGCTCAGCAATGTGGAAAGACCCCGCCAGGCCAGCGGCAGGGGTTGCTCCTTCTCCCTGCCAGGTGTGGTGGCCTAAGCAGAGCCAGGGCTGCTCCAGCAGCATCAGCTGGGCCTGTCCCTTTAAGCAAAGCTTCAAATCTGGTGCTGAACACTCACTCCCGGCTTTCATTTATTTATTTATGCTTTTAATTCTCTCCTAGATGCCAGGAAACATATTTGCATTTCATTAAAATGTATTTTCCCCACTTAGTTCTGCATTCTTTCCTGGCAAATGTTCCCTTTTTGTCATTTTCCCCGGGCCTGGAGCAGACTCAACGTGGTGCAGCTGCTTTGCTTTAACAGCCCCTGGAACCTCAGGCTGATTCCTGGTCCTGAATCCCTGTGGGCACCTCAGGAGGCTCTGGAGTCGATGGATCATCACCTGCCACAGGTCACCACAGCCTGAGGGACACAAACAGCAACACATGGATCCAGAAATCTGAAGGATGTGGGCAGGTCCTGGATCTGGACCCCTGCCAGAGGGGCTGAGGGTGGGATTTAGCAGGGATTGGGCACATCAGTGCCAGCTTTTCTCTCTGCTGGAAGCAGCCTGGCTGGCACAGCTGGCCACCAGCACCGTGGCACTGCAGCCAAGACCCTGCCCAAGGCCCCACAGGATGTGGGGACATGCAGAGTGTCCAGGTCCCACTTCCCACTCAGCATCTCCCCTGAACAGACTCACATCCCTTTGGCCCTGATGGGCCTGGACAGAGGAACAGCCTTTGTGCCAGCATGGAAGTGACATCTTTGTAATCCTGAACCATGTCACCTCACCCCATGCCATGCCATGCCATGCCA